>JANTOQ010418239.1:0-11790 GCA_027564595.1 Bythotiara depressa
CAAATTTGCTACTATTTGCTACATCAATGCAAGATCATATTAATAAAAATAGAGCAATGCTAGAGCATTGCTACATTATGCTACATCATAATAGACAGATGTAGCAGATTTTCTACATGGGTAATGATTTCGAGTTTTTTTATTTCTGATGGTACTAATTTCCAGATTTTGTGACCTAAAAATGAAAGCAACTCGGTTCCATAATGAACAGTTCTTACATTTTCTGTTTGTAGTTCCGAATTTCTGAGATTGTACGTGCACGTAATAATTTTAAATATATTACTTATAATTTTGGAAGATAAACCATTCTTTACTTTAAATATGTCCGTTGCTAGAATTTGTAAGTTCCTTACGCGAATTGTTACTGACAAGTAGTTCCTTGAAGGTAGATTTTCTGTCAGTATATAATATTCTCAGAGCTCTTTTGTGAATTCTGTTAATTCTATTGTTTAGAGTTCAACTATGATTCATCCATAAAAAGGACAGTAATCAAATGGGGAATTAATGAATGCTTTCGTTATTAGCCTTCGCTTAGGAAGATTCATATAACATGAAATCCTTGCAAGAGCATATATAGCTTTTGACTCACTTTGTTGCAGAGATTGTTTATATGTGTTTCAAAATTTAATTTATTATCTATAGTCACCCCTAGAAGGTTTTCACTTTCAAATCCTTTAATTCTTACTTCTCCATTATTAGCTTCAAGATCATTGTTGAGAATGATTAGAAGATTACATTTTTCAGGGTTCGCTTTCATACTATTGTTCTTAAACCATTGTAAAGGTTCACTGGATACGTTTTCTAATTTATCAATAACTTCATGTGGTTTATTTTCCGCAACATATGGAGTAATATCATCAACATAACTGGCAATATCTACATCCGATATGTTGAAAATCTTTCCTTAAGAATAGTCATTATTTCAACAAATGGCAAAAAGATGAACTGTTAATGATAGTTAACCAATGTAAACTAAATGTAATTCTATGAAATTAAATGAAACTACCGTGGATGATTGGTGCAACTAGATTACAGTTAATAATCCACTTACAAGTTGAGCAAAAGACGGGTGATTTTGAAATAAAAAATGCACTAACAATAAAGAGGAATCTCAGCGATGTACAATTTTCTTTTAGAGGTCACAGATAATCTTCAAGTGGACAGCGCCTGCTCTGCATCGTGGGGTTCAAGAATGTCAGAGTAAGTGTAACTATTTTACTTAAATTTAAATATTTAAAATATTTGTACTCAGTAATAACTTTTAATTGTGAAGATAAATCTTTTTTTTTTAAACAATAGGCACGAGTAAACTTGGCGTCACTTTCTAAAAGTTTTCTCAAATTGGCATATTATTTCTATGAATCGCTTTATTGAATTACCTTTTATCTACTGATAGTTTCGTGCACTAACATTTGTTGTATTTGTTTTGGTGATTTCAAATTTTGACTTTTTGGCAATAAGGTAAAAAAAATTATTTAATGCTTATAGGTGCGAGACTCTACACAGCTTCTTGAGCAATAATTATTTAACGATTACTATTTTCCCGATTTGGGTTATATCTTTTCCCTGCTTTTGCCAAAATCATCGAATCTCCATTTCAGAGAGGATAAGAAAATGAACCCTATTAATACTGGGATTTGGGGGATCTGTAATACTGAGGGGTTCACAGTTGTTTCACGACTACGGTAGGAACGTTTCGATTTAAAAAACACAAAACACATCACACCACAAATCAATACAAATCTTCAATTTCCATTGTCTTACTATTGTCATCCTAGTGTCTTAATTTAATTTTTGAAATCAGTGAAGAATGTCCAAGAAAATCATGTACAGTATGTCATACTTAAAATGTTTTTTTTTGCAACATTTTAATGTTACCACCTGATAATAATCCGGTAACCATCGAAACAGAAACAAATATTTTTTTAAATAAACAACGTGATCTTAGCAGGGGGTGTGAAGGGGAGGGAATCCCCCCAGTACTAATAGAGTTAAAGCACTCTAACATTTCTACTGATTTTTTTTTAAAGAAAAAATCAATTCAGGATATCCTCAACTTTGTAATGACTTTTAAAAACTTTTTAAGTTGTACAGATTGCAGCTTTTGTTTGTCATTTAAAATATTTTGTCATGTGGCCTTTTCTTTCACATTTATACCACTCTTCCTGTGTTCTACATGTCTTCTTTTAAACTGTTCTGTTATTTCCAGTATTTATCTGGTACTGGAAATTTTGTACTCTGTATTTAACATAGTTTACGTCCTCTGTCAGAGGCTCTATAGGGATCTATAGTGCTACTCTATTTCTGTTCTTTTTATATACAGCTTGTCTAGTAGAAAAGTTTAAACTACTATCAATGTCTAGTAGCAGGTCTAACAGTAATCTAGCTTCCAGCAGCAATTTCTATTGCAAACACGCAGAAGAGCAGGTCTGAACCACTTTATCACGAATCATCTCTTCTTCAAGTATTCTAAATTCGAATGTTTTAGCCAGCATTCGCAAACGAAAAACAGAAGCTGCTACTATTTCTGATGTATTTGCTATGCAGAATTAAACCAAGAAGGTTTTAAAAGAGAAGGAGTCACAACTGTAATCAACGCGCGTTAAGTGTCTATTCAGTTTCTATTGTTTTCCACTTTTAATAGTTCTTGACGCGTGTTACACAGTTTACTGGATTTTAAGTACAGACAACGAGTATATAGATTTTATCGACAATTTGACTTTCAATAAACCTGCTATAAATTCATTAGAAAAACATATAAATCCACAATATTTATCGAGATTAGATGATTGGATAAGTGTACAACGTTCTTTCACCTGTTTTCAACAACAGCGTGGGAGAAGATATAAAAAAGTTCAAAGTTTGGTGTGTGGTAGTGGTTTCAGGACATTCAAGACAGGTAAAAAAAAAAAAACGAATTTACCGACAAAAATAACTGTTGCCTGAAACAAGGTAAATAAAGGAAAGTTTAAACTAACTTATAATAATGTTTTCAAGGACAGGCAAGAAGGATATCCTGATTTATGAGATTAACCTTCAGCATAAAAACTCGGTAAAAGTGGAGCTGAAAGAGGCCATATTTGTCATAATTGTGCCGATCCTAAATTAAAGTATTCAAGGACTAACAATGGTTTATCAAAAGCCCTTTTATGCTTGAATTGAATGGGATATCTAATTCTAAATTTTAATTCTGGCTAAAAAAACCAAGATTGTAGAAATGAAGAATGTAGCTAGCTAGAAAATTATTATTAAGGTAACATATTATAAAATGTTTAGTAGAAAGAATGTAACTAGATAGTAAAATAAATATAAAAATGCACAAAGTTAGATTAGGTACAAGATAGCTACCCTACCCAGCTAGTAAGTTAAGATCACCTTTACCTACACACTCTAGCAAATGTTTAGGACCACAACAACTAGCTAACTAGCATAGATAAGGGTATATAGCTAGCTCGGTACCATTTGGTAATTTTTAATTTTAAGTAAATAAATTCTGTAGCTAACACCTAAGAAGTCCAGGAGATAAGGATATCCTGATTTATAAGACCGTGCAGGTTTAATAATAATAATAATAATAATAATAGGTATTTAAAATAAAAGTGCCTAGGCGTAGAAGATTCACAAGACATATATATAGTCAGTATTCCCACTGGGAGCCACTATAAAATACAACTATATTTGTTTCTTTGTGAAAACTAGTGAAATTATTTGGTACCATGTTTTTTATAATTATACAGGATGTAAACAAAAGTTTACATCCCCTCCCCACCCCCTAATAAGAATACATACCTAAATACCTATTAAAATAAATTACTAAGATAAAACAATATGCTCTCCGTGTAGATAGTATTAAAAATTAAAACCATGTTAAAGCAACTATTAGAATAAATATAAGGAAGGGTGGAGTGTAAAGACTGTAATGTACATAAAACTGTAAGATAAGAAGGACCCCGTGCCCAGTAAGAAATCATTGTAAAGAGATAACTAATAAATAAGTCTTATAATAAAATATAAAATGTTAAAATTGTTAAACCCATATATTAATATAGTAATTAAAATTTATATACAATTCGAATATCAAAATAAACACTACACAAACATTACAAATGCCTTTTCACGATAACTGTCCATTTTCCACTGTAAAAATGGGAGACCATAACCAAGGATTCACAGAAAAAGTATATCCTGATGGAACCGAGTTGAAGCTTCTAAGTATGCAAACCAAAAGGACTGTTCACAATATCCCGGACTACCCAAAGGTAGCATTCTTACTTAATCCTTCCACCTTGGACTAAAAGGTCCGAATCCCATCTGAACTTATGCCGTTATGGACTACTCTTTTACGAGGAGCTAATGTTACTAAGACAGTAATAGTAGCACATACTATTACACCCACAATGAGCCATAAATGACCAGGAAAAACGTCTGGTAAAATCACTAGTCAGACTAACTTCCCTATCTAGCCTCCACATTAAAGTGAAGTAACCCACATAAAGTGTAACAGAGTCTCGCGTCCAAAAGGAGGTGACTAAAATATGCTACCCTGACATAATACAAAAACAAAACAAACATACAAAAATAATGGCAGAAAATCATACAACATAATTTAAGGAGACACCTGTTGCCAGGAGCTGTATGATCTAAAAGACAAGGAAGAATAGAGTAATAGGCTACAATTGTTCTTTAGAAGCTCCTAATTAAAGGGACAAACGTACCATGGGAAATAAAAATAAAAGAGTATAACAAGAATACATACCGCAAGAGATGTATATACATACCAGAAAGAATAAAGAAAGCAAAGACGGATACTAGTTTTAAGGAAAAGTAGGCGAGCCATCAACAAAAATACAGGACAAAACATATAAGATGAACATAAATACTTATCTGCCACCTTGAGATAGAATACTAGCCAAACTCAAAAGCTATTTCACGCTCATTTAAACGTATTAAGTTTGTGTTGCCAAAATGACTCTTTCTCCTTAAAGCATAAACGTCGATAGCTAGATCAATTAAAAGGAATTGCCAGTCTTGCAATTCGCCGCCATGATCATTTTGAGTAAAATGAGCGTGAAAAAGCACCTTAGGAACAGATGCACCTGAACTGTATTTACGATGGCATGATTTATAGTTATTAAATCACGCTCGAAATTTGGTGCTAGCGCTACCAACGTACTGCAAATTACATTTCTTACACTGCACTGTGCGAGGTATACCCCCATTTTAGAATTGTAGTTCATTACATTTCTTTTTATTTGATATGTTTTGTTTTGGCAAGTATCCGAAAATGAACCTGAATTAACAATATAGTTGTAAACACCGCAACACGGTCCTTTACACTGAGTACTCTCTCCCTCAATAATTTTAACTTTGGGAAGTTTGACATGTACAAGCAGATCTTTTAAACTCTTTCCACTTTTAAAACCAACAAGTGATACATTAGGAAACGTGTCACGATGCTTTTGATTAGGAGTTAAGAGAAGATGAATACTTGATAATGTCTGTTTTAAACGTGCACATGCCAGGTGGTATGTAATATTAAGAGTAAGAACATTGTCGTTATTCTCATTTGGCACTCTATTAAGTAATTCATCTCTCTTAAACTTCCTAGTCTTAAGTATTTGATATCTAACCAACTTATCACTATAACCTCTCTGCAATAACCATTTTTTAAGGTCATTGCACCATTTGTCAAAAAATACATTCTCTGAGCATATCCTATTAAGCCTAAGTGCTTGACTATAAGGTATTCCCCTGATAGAATGAGCAACATGACATGAAGAAGCTAGTAAATATTGATGAGAATCTGTTGGCTTTACATCTAAATCTGTAATAAGTTGGTTATTTTTCCTAATTACCTTAACCCCTAGAAATTCAATTTCATTGGCAGAGTAGTTATATGTAAATTTTATAGATGGGTGACGGCCATTTTAGTTGCTCTAAAAAACGTTTAAAATTTTCTTCTCCATGTTGCCAGATCATGAAAATATCGTCAATATATCTCCAGCAACAAACAGATGGCTTCCATGGAGATGTTTGTATAAATTTCTCCTTAAGTCTGCCATAAATAATATAGCATACAGTGGGGCCCTTTTTGGTGCCAATGACAGTGCCTTGGAGTTGTTTAAACATTTTTTTATTGTGTTCAAATATATTATTTTTAAGTACACATTCAGCAAGTTCTAACAATGACTATAGTTTTGTCTTCTCTGGAATCTATAGCCTTTTTAATAGCTGCCAACCCATCTTCGTATGTATATTATTCTTAAAAATAAAATATCTAAAGGAAAAGAGTGCTCAATACTCAAAAATGTAGAGCGTGATATACATTTATTTATAACATTTAAAACTGTTACAACATTTCGTAACTCTGAGTTTCACGCAATACGGCGGTCATCAGACGACTGAACGAACATTCAATGATTACAACAAAATCAAATTCTTACGTTTTGTCTGGAATATGATATGATAAAAAATGTAAAGCTCAAAAAAGTAAGGAAGGAGTTTCAAGATCGAATAAACAACGATATAAAATATATCAAATCATCAAGGAAAGCATTTATATTCGCCGACAAAACGAGAAATCTAAACGGGGGTGATAAAAGCACCTACAATAAACTGTACACCGAGAATATAACAAAAACCTATAAGAAATATGACTATATCGTTTATAATGGCATAAACAAGGAAGCTAAAAGAGTAGCTACAGAACTTGGAATTGCAGATAGCGTCGAGCATTTAGCTAAAGACTTTATAACTTTAAAAGGCCACAAGGAAGACTTTAATGACAACCCATAATGTCGACGATTTAATACTGCAAAGAGTGAATTAGGAAAAGTCAGCAAGATAATTATTGAAAACATCAACGCAAAGATCAGAGAGGCGACGCAGGTAAACCAATGGAATAGTACCGATAATGTAATTAAATGGTTAGTAATATTAATGATAAAGCTAACTGTACCTTCACACAATTTGATATAGAAAAATTCTATCCATCAATCTCAAAAGATCTTCTAATTAGTTCAATTGATTATGCGAAACAATTTATCAACATAACACAATGCGATTTCGATATTATAATGCACGTAAGAAGATCTCTTTTATTTATCAACAACCAAGTTTGGACCAAAAGAAAAGGAGACTCATTATTTGATGTTACCATGGGCAGTTTTAACGGAGCAGAACTATGTGAAATAGTTGCTCTATACATTCTACATAACCTTGGCCATACATATGGTCGTGAAAGCATTGGGTTATGCAGGGATTACGGTCTTGCATGTTTCCATGGCGTTAGTGGACTCATATATGATAGAACCAGAAAGGACTTTGAAATGATTTTCAAAGAATTAGGACTCCGTATCACAATTACAACAAATACAAACATAGTTAACATTCCTGATCTCACCTTTAACTTAGATACCGGAACTTACCAACCATACAAAAAGCTAAACGATTACCCAGTTTACATCAACATTAATTCAAATCATCCACCTAATGTTTTAAAAGCTTTACCTGAAAGCATATCAACAAGAATTAATAAAATTTCATCTAACAAACAAATATTTGATACCGCCCCACCATATTACAATGACGCTTTATCGGTAAGTGGTTTTAAGGGAAAAATATATTATAAACCGGAAATAACACCATCCGAGAGAAGCAGAAAAAGGAATATAATCTGGTTTAACCCACCGTTTAGTGCTAATGTAAAAACCAACATATCAAGAAAATTTCTAAATCTGATAGACTCCTATTTTCCGAAAAATCACAAATTACATAAGATCTTTAATATAAATAACGTCAAGGTTAGTTATAGCTATCTCTGTAACGTGCGAAGTATCGTCACCTCACATAACAAAAATATTCTCAATATCGAAGAAACTAGAAATACAACCCAAATATTCAACTGTCGGCAGAAAGACACCTGCCCTTTGAATGGAAAATGCCTGGAGAAGAACATCGTTTACAAATGTAACGTAAAATATACCAGATCAAACGACGGAGTCGATTACAACGGACTCTCCGAAAATACATTTAAAGACCAATGGTATAAGCACCGAAACTCTTTCAGGTACGAAAGTAAAGCAAATTCAACTGAATTCTCTAAATACATTTGGGAATTCAAGAGAGCTAAAGTCATGAATCTGTTCATAACGTGGACAATCGTCGATCACGCAAAGCCGTACGTTAATGGTTAAAAAAATGTGACCTTTGTTTAACTGAGAAATTTTGTTATATATATATATATTTGTTTATATGTATATATATATAAGGTCTAAGTAGCGCAAATTGCAATATTAATTTTAAAATTTAATTTATTCTATTTTCTGTCTTATTCAACTTACTTCTATTGTTCTATTGCTAATTATATCTAAAGTATGCTAATTATGATTTTTCGCACATTTTATAATTGTAAAGCCATTGTTTATTTATATGCAACCATGTAAACCTTGTAAACAAATATATATAAAGATTTTGTAAGATATTTACTTCATTCCTGAAGATGACTTCCGTATAAGTCGAAACATGTCGATAAAATTTAAAAATGTTGTCATTATATATATATATAAACCGTAAAAACACATTGTATATATATATATAAACAGTAAAAACACATAGTTTAATATTAAAATATTTTTCGGCATCTTACGATCCTTCATCAGTTAAAACTTTTTAATATATATATAAATACTAATTGTAAAGCCGATGTATAATACGCGTATCATATATATTTAATAAAAACACATTAAAATTCCGAATATTCGGTTTTTACAACTCTTTATCAAGGTTTAAAAATGTACAAGTATATTAAATCTTATGAGTCAAAATTTCCACTTCATTACCTTAATAATTACTTTGGCACAAAATAAAACATTAAAACTGAAATAAAATAAAACCCTAGAGGCCACATACTTCCGCACATACAAATAAATACTTAAACAAAGTTTAAAATAGGTTATTTATATACGTGTTAAAACATATAAGAATGCTTAAATGAGTAAATTACTATATACGGATGTGTGAATAAATTAATTGATTATCTACAATAAAATTGCTATAAGTATACTTGCAAATAAAATGAGCAATAAATAAATAAGAAAATTAATAAAACAAGTAAAGAACACTGTTGATGAAGTGAGTCAGGGAATTGTATGTGATAAAATAGTCAGAAAGAAAGTAAGTAGGCAATTGTTTCAAATATAATTAGCTGGTATCTGAGAAGTGGATCAGCGATAGACCATAACAGGGATTAACAGAGTTGCATAAACAATTAAGGGACTGGATTGAAGACGTGCACTACACCCACACCAGAACTCTCAACATCCCAGGTTAGTATAAACCTAGCACATATTGACTTCCCTCCTAGATGTATAGGTCAGACTACCCCATTGCACTTATGAGTAGGACCGTGGCTTTGGATTGCTGCAGTCAATTTGTATCTTAAGAACTGGGTTTAACGTTTCACGTTGATAGATGAAGCACTGTACAACATCCCAGACTGTGTAATGATGCACTGCGTATGCTACACTTCCTTCCAGGCCGAATTGGTGTTTTCACCTGCCTTATTCCCTCAATACAGTTATGTAATTTATCCGTAATCAAGAGTCACTTCACGCTCTTTAAGGCCATTCGGTACAAAACAATCAAGATTGTGTTGCCACGAAGCTTCTTTTCTCCTAATCCCATCCAGTGTTTCTACACTATCTATGAGAATAGCTTTCCAATCATCCATTCCATGATGGTTAGGTTGTCTAAAATGAGCATGAAATGACTCTTGTGGTACCGATTTATTTAGATTGTATTTCGTGTGGCAGCTTTTGTAGTTATTAAATCGGATACGAAATTCGGTGCTTGCACCTCCTATGTATTCTTTAGAACATGTTTGACATTGCACTAAATACACCACCATATTAAAATTAAAATCTAAATGATACCTTATTTTGTAACTCCTACATGCTTTACTCATGAAATCCTCGCATGTTTTCACATAGTTACAAACACCGCAATTCTTTCTACCACATTTTGTGGAACCTGTTTGATCCCTTACAACCGGAAGTTTTGCTCTAACCAAAATATCTTTTAAACTTCTTCCCTTTTTAAATCCCATAATTGTTACTGTGGGAAATATTTTACTGTGTTCTTTATCATGTGCTAATATTACGTGGATTCGTTCCAGAGTATTTTTAAGTTTTGCATAGGCAGGATGGCAGGTAATATCAAGAGTAAGTTTAGGGGCTTTTGGTACCTTAACTTGGTTAAGCAGTTCATTACGACTAAATTTTATGGCATTGAGTACTTTGCGTCTAACCAACTTGTCACTATAACCTCTGGCCAACAACCAACCTTCTAATTCATTGCATCCTTTATCAAAGAATTCTCCCTCAGAGCAAATTCTATTCAAATGCAGAGCTTGGCTACATGGAATAAATGCTTTAGAATGAAATACATGACAAGATGAAGCCTGCAGATATCTGATGAGTGTCTGTAGGTTTTACATATGAATCAAGCTGGTTCCCCTTACGTAAAACTTCACGTACATCTAAAAACTTAATTTTGTCAGATGAATATTTGGCAGTAAATTTGATGATCGGATGACAGCTATTAAGTTGCTTAATAAATGTTCCCAAATAATAAATATATCATCGATGTAGTGCCACCAAACAAATGGTTTAAGTGGATAAGAATTAAGACATTTCTCTTCTAACATAGACTAAAAGAAATGGCATAGGGTGGCGCCATTTTGGACCTTATGGCTGTACCTACCTGATTGTGTTCATAAATGTTATTCTTCAAAACACATTCCCCCAACTCGAGCAACATGTCAGTAGAAACACCTTGGTCTTCTCTGGTATCTAAAGCATTCCTAATAGCCACCAGGCTATCTTCATGGGGAATATTGGGATAGAGTCTCACAACATTAATAGTGCACAACAAAACAATGTCAGGTAGAGAATGCAGATCTCGCAATTTTCGAAGGAAATCATTTGTATCTTTAACAAATGAATTAACTTTTTTTGCCAAAGGTTGTAAATGAAAATCTACAAAAGAGGAAATGTTCTCTGTGAAATAGCCACAGTTCGATATTACTGGTCTCCCAGGAACATCATGCATTCGTTTATGTATGTATGTTTGCAAGAAGATAAAACCGAACTAATCTGGGATTATTAATCAGAATATAATCTATAGTTTCACTAGGAACATCGCCTATTGCCTTATCATTTGAAAGATGATACATGATAACATTAATTAAGGGGCTGGTTATATTACCCTCTATATTCTCATAAACAGAGCTATCAGATAACTGTTTGTCAACTTCTTTCAAACAATCTGTTCTGTCCCAGACAACTACTGCTGAACCTTTATCAGTCTCCTTAATTATAATGGATGTATCATCCCTCATCGAATACATACTCTTTCTTCTCTTGATATATATATATATATATATATATATATATATATTGTTGAACACAAAGTACTGTAAAAAAACCAACTTGCAGTAATAATATACAAGAACACAAACAGGTGCAAGTCAAGAATTATGTAAGAATTAAAATCAGAAGTTAAAAGTTAATATTTCGTCATAATAACCCATGAAATTCTTGACTTGCACCTGTTTGTGTTCTTATTGTTGGTTGTTGTATATAACACTTTTTTTTTTACATTTATACTCTGTCTGTTTTTTCACACTGTGCTTTTGTTTTAAATAGCTGTTGTTTTTTTAATTTGTTATGTTTCTGTGTTTAGTTGTGGACATTTTCTTAGTCGAAGGTAGATCTTCAGTTGTCGGCTCTT
>JANTOQ010418683.1:0-21172 GCA_027564595.1 Bythotiara depressa
CCATCAATGACTGGCACAATTTCAAACAAAAAAGGAACCATGTAAACAAGATGAAAAATAGGCTCAAAAACGAGCACCCCGACAAGTCTTCTTGCTGAAATGCAGAAAGTTTAAAATATTTTTGCCCATGGTTGAAAATGTGTTCCGTCAAGTATAAGGACCTAGTATAACTGCCAGCAGGGATGTCTGATAAACATCTGGTCTGTCTTTTACAGTGATTAGTATCTTGTACGGTTAACAGTGAGAGATTTACAAGGTTATATATACTGTATATATATCCTATCGTATAAGACGTTTTATCATTTTCTAAGTGAAAGCCAAGCAACATGGAACGAGAATAAATCCGAAAACGCTGGAAATGAGGGATGGTGATAATGCTGACTGAGTAGCCTGGATATATTAATAATAGGAAGGAACTGTCAAGAAATTGATCAAATTCTCTTTTCCAAATCTATTTTAAGAACTTAACGAGATAATAATAAATAATTTATTGTGAGAGATTGACGTAGGTTACTACGTGAATGATAAAATTCTTAAATGATATTAGCTATGTTATTAAAGACTATTATGTTGATAAAAAATTTATAAGTTGCCTTAAACCTTTAGATATGAATTATTTACGTTTAACCTTTTACCAACTACAGTAAACATTTTGTTGAAAGGCGATCGATCTCATCAAATTTTACCAAATTTTTATTTGTATTTCTTTTTCCAGTAATTTTCACACTGGAAAAAGCAGATTGGAAAATAAAAACGCGAAGATTTGATTTATTTTCGTGAACAGCGTACGTTAAAAGACTTCAATGTTGAAAATAATCAATAGTTCTGTCCTGAGAAATATATGGTCTCTACCACAATAACACATTCGTATAATATACATTAACCTTTTAATGCAGTGTCCCCGGAAAGGAATCAAATCATTGATCATTTATTTGATATTTTGCATTGTCCAGGGGGCAAATTATTGGAAATATAGTGTCAAATAAGTTTAGTAAAAACTGATCAGATCCCTTGAAATTTAATGTTCTCGACACACGAAAATCTTTATCAGAACATATTACCCTTTCCAGTAATGTATCTTCTAATTCTTCACTCGTCGGTTTTCTTCCAGCTCCAACTAACCATTTTCGAGATTTTTCTTTATTCATGGTAGAAAGAGCACGATGTTCACTTTTTGCCTTCATCCAGCGAGATATTCATTCTTCTATCAATGCTGAAGCGTATAGCTGCAGATGATATTGTGAACATATTCAATAACATTTAACTTAAAAAATCTAAGGTATAATGGCGCATTCTTTGTCCATTATATGATGACGCTTCAGTGTCCATTGCCATTCTGCTATTCAATGAAAATTCTCTCAGTTCTATGTTCACTTGTATGCAATGAAATCTAATGTTTTCAAAAACATGGCACCATACTATTGATAGTTTCAATTTAAAACATCTCTGCTGCAACAGTAAGAGCAAATGTAAGATTAGAAAGCACAATGGCAAGATCAACGACATTTGAAATGTTACATTAAGTGGAATTCAACGGACAAAATCGAGGAAATATTTATAAAGAAACGTAGATACCACGTATCTATGGGAGTGGTTTGTAATCCAGACTCGCGAGCAAAGGCTCTCAGTTACGACAAATACGCTATCATAACTTTTGTAGAAGGAGACAAGGGTGGGCGATAAGTAGATTGGGCATGTACCTATTGAAATATCACAACTGTTTTTTCACTTTCTTGCTGCTGATGACGAAAAGAGATTGCTTGCAGCGTGTCTGGAAAGAGGAAAAGAGAGGTTTGGTTGATTGTACCAGAAACTTCGCCCAGATACTTACCATTAAATTGGAAGAAAAACAGAAAATCTTATCCATAAAAGTTCAAAAGAAAGACATTATCAAACATCCGTGTATAACTTTTACTCATAACAAAAAAATTAAAAAGGATAAGTCTTGTATTCCTTAAGTAATTTTAAATAAACACCTGGGCTGTACAAGTGGAGCTAGTTCGAGGGAGGGTTGTTGTTAAACATTTGTTTATCATAGAGTTGCTTATTCGTGGAGGTGATCTGGTGATTGATCTATTGCTTTATTTTTCCAGTTTTCATTTTTCTCCAACAACTTTTGACTTTTTGCTGTTTATATTTCTATAGTGAAATATTAACTTATTCTACGTTCTTGTAATGTTTGACATTTTGTTCAACATTCTAAAGTCGACAATTATGACTTTATGTACAATGTTTTTCATGTTTTCTTCCAAAATTTGTTCCTTTACAGAGAATCCAACTTCCTCACGTATATTTCCATGTGATAATCTTAGACATGTTGAACAACTTTGAAAATATTTGTCTTCGAGATATCACGCAGTTTAATACGGTGTTCATCAAGTCTGTCAGTGCAATATTGAATTCTGACATTTCTTGAAGTTATTTTCCACTTTTCACGAAGTCTCTGTATTTTGATTGTGCACGGTCAGGTTATACCCAACCAAAACTGGCTAAACTCTCTGAGAATTTTAGTGAATCATTTGTAAAGGATGTCTTCTTTTGCAAAAGCTATCTGGATCGGCGAAAGAGATACAAGACGAAATGGCAGTATGTATTCAGGTCGTGAACATGCTTCTGAACTTGTGAGATCAGGAGCTTAAAGCGTGGTAGTTTCTCTGTTAGCTACAAATCCTGTATTTATGGCTGCATCTGGAATGTAGAGGGTGATAATAAACGACTCTATATAATCAACAGCACATTTTCAGAATTCTACGATGATAGGAAAAATGGGGCTGTAAATATTTTATCTTTTTCTGGAAATTTCTTATCTTCTTGTAAATGTCTGTCATAAATCTTTAAAAGAGGTTTGCTTTCTGTTATTCTAGGGAAGGGAATTCATTAATCTTGTTACTAGATATATGAGAAACTACAGACTGCATTGTCAGTTAAATGTCCCTTTGCTACTATTTGTTGTTTTTGGTTTGATGCAGATGATGTATTTGAAGAATTTAAAAAAATCTTGACTTCTCAACTCACAACAACAAAACTGGGGTATAACATGGACCCTTCAGGCAGATTCTCACTTGCCATACTTCCATCGCACATGGAACTTTGCTCTCCAAAAATAATACTGGGCATGTGAATTGACGCATAATCAAGTCATTTATTTGCCTCGCTGCACATGCTCACTAGCACTTCCTGAGAGCAAAATTCTGAAATAGGCCTGCAATTAAAATAATATAAAACAAAAAGCATGAAAGCAAAAATATATATTATCGATCAGAATCTTATTTATATATACACACTGACAACCAAACTTTATGAAAATAATCTTAAATATTTGGAACATATTTACACTTAAATACACTTCAGTGACAAACACTCACAAAATCACAAACGACTGTTAAAGGGTCGGAAACAGTATACACAAATAAAAATATTATACAGCAACGGCCCTACATCATTGCAATTTATTAACAAATAAAATTTAGAAAGAGCTGTTGGCCTGTAAAATATGCAAAACTAAAATTAGACATTTTAATTAGTTTTAGGCGTTGTACACACTTAAAAAAGCTTACGGAGACTAATCAAAACAAGGCTAGAGTATTTCTCGCACATTAAATAAATTTCACAGAGGCTCGAATAAACGTTTTAAAAAGTTATGTTGGGTTCATCTCCATCACCGCTTCCTACCTAGAGCCACCACGAATGAGTGTTGTTGTAGTTGATGTCAAGTTTATGATAGACCAGTTAAACCGTAAAGGTAGGAGATGCAATACGCACCTTGGAATTTACTTTAAGGCCCATTTTCACTAAGGAAATCTTTCCCTATACAGATAGCAAGGAAGACAGAAAAGTTGAATTTAGTCCTACTTTTTGCAAGCGATTGTGTTTTAAGAAGAATAACACAAAACGTTAAATTAGAAATCCGGAACAAAGCAACAAAAATACTTGTTTGAAAATTGAACATCGTATTAAGAGTCATGCGTATCACTATAGTAACGTGTAAACATAGAGAAAAATACTCAATGGAGAATGAGCTCTAGTGGTAACATTTCAGCTCATTAGGGAGATGTTTTGCTGCTATTGAAATCATTTTGATGGCTATAAACTGTTTGCATAGCTGCTCGGGCGGTAGCTGGTCTTTTCGGCAGCGTCGATATGTCATTGTTATTAAGTGTATGTGATTCTTTTGCGCTAAATTGAATAAATTAATAATTCATATGATAGCTAATACATACATACCATAATAAAAATAAATAAACAGATTATATTCACCACTGCAACAACTTTAGAAATAATGATGTTTTGTCACTCAGAAGACATTACATTTACACTGCAACTTCCAATACAGTATAATGTCTTCTGAGTATCAAAACATTATTATTTCTGAAACCATTACATTTGATGATATGCACCACTGCAATGTTTTCAGAAATAATAATGTTTTGCCACTCAGAAGACATTATATTGCATAGGAAGTTGCAGTGTAAATGTAATGTCTTCTCAGTAGCAAAACATCATTATTTCTAAAACTGTTGCTGTGGTGAAAATCATTCATAGTGAAAGAATATAACAAGTATGTTGTATCCCACGCCACATACTTGAAAGACAATGGATTATAAACAAGTTAAACATCTTCTTTTCAATTTATAACATTACGTCATCTTTTTTAAAAATCAATTCTTCACAAAATGTTTCAAAGTTTTAGACTCATTTCGTGTTTAGTCAATATTCCATAAAATAAACAAAACACGAGGATGGGGTACGTGTTGACGTGAAAGCTGATCAAATCACACCTAACCATGTCTTTGTTCTTTAAGTGTCATGACTTAACACAATTTTCTGTTCGCAGGATATAATTATTAAAACTAAAAACGTTTCAACTTTAAAAATTCATTCGTGCGAACAGAAAAACAAATACAGATAGTCCATTTCGCTAGCAAAATGTGGAAATGACCATCATCATACCAAAACAAAACAATGTTCTATTTTGCAAGAAAAAAACCCCCAGTAAGCTAAAAATTTACGAAATACACAACAAGCGGAAACTGACAGTACGAGATTATTTCACAATATATTTAAAATTAAAAAGCAGAATGGAACCTTTATCCACTGGAATACTTTGAGGAAGCCAGACAATGGATTTGATTTAGCTACCCCGGCTTCTTACTCGTGCACTATAGTGGCCGGGTAGCAAGGACACTAATTTTATGATTTGTGCGCCACAAGTGTTGCCAATGTGTGAATAATACGTCAATGTACTCATGTAGTTCATTCCTATTTTTTCTGTGTATTCTTTAAAATTCTCTAAATCCAATGACTTGATATATTTAAGGCAGACAAACACGACAACGTACCAAATAAAATTTAAAATATCACAAGTCTTTTTATACTCGGCGACGAACGCAACGAATATCACGTACTTTAAAAAAATAATGTTTTTCTTCAAGAGCATTTCGCGGGTTGAAGAAAGCGTGAAATTTTGACCAATTTTCGCGGTCGGGTGATTAGAGAAATCTTTCTTGGGGGTTGGGAGAAAAGCGAGATTTTGAATTTATTAGTATAATACTCATATCGTCAGTTTGTTTCGAAATGAAGAAAATTTAAATCACATAAATTGTTATAAAACATACCTTAATGGAATAATACCATATTCGTCGATACATTCTAATTGTTTTGTTGATGACTTGTCTCGATTATCTAAATCTGGACTATTCATACGATAACGTCTTGATCGGAAATCGGCAGCAGTTCTTGGCCTGTTATCCTCGTATGGTTGTGATGGCGGGTTAGGTAGTGACCGACGATTCTGAGGAGTGATTCTGCTATTTGTCTTGGGTATTGATGGAGGTGTAGGAGAAAACGTTGGTGATTGTGGAGATGCGGTTGGAGCCGAAACAGATCTAAAATATATAAATATATAGTTAGACAAAGGATCCAGATGAATACAACAAGGATTCTATAAATATCACATATTTATAATATAATAGAAGGTATTATAATGTATGAATTATTAACAAAGGCAAAGATTGTATCATTTAAAACAGTTTTGTTATTACTGTTCAACAGGCTCTCCTTCAAGTTGTTTTCTGCATGAACAAATTTCCGAACAAGCAATTCGAAGATAAGGTGCCTAAGATTGCATACCTAAAAATTATATTTTGTTTAATATTACCGTACTTTGAAACTTATACATCCATAAATAACATTCGCATTATTTTTAGATCCACTTAAATAGATTACATAAATATTTCGATACAAGGATCACATTCCTAAACTGCTATGCTCTGGCTTAGTTTATAAATTTTAAATTGCTGGTTGCAATGCCACCTATTATGTGAAAATAAACCACAAATGTCAGAGTTGCGGAAGATTTGGGAGTATGGAGTATCCTTATTATGGAAAGAAGTATCAGTAGACATCTATCAGTCCAAGACTATTCACGATCACGTGCTTGAAGCATTTTAGACACTAAAAGTAATGATTTTAAACTTACCTTGAAGGAGATCTTTTTTTTTCAGGAGAGCTGTTTTTGGACAATTAGGTAAACACTTTGTTTATTATTATCATCTAGGAATTATTATAAACCGAAAAGTTTTATTTAAAATTTTTTTTTAACAATCATGAACAAATTCTCCTAACATGAAAGATTTAAATGAAACTAAGTAAGTATGGAATCATCACATATCGCTTTTTCTATTTACATCAATGCTGTGAACCCACACTACTTTGTTGCTGAAACATTTTAGAGTAATTTTTTTGGTCAAACCAGAATTCTGTTTTACAAGTAAGTTCCTAGTCAGAAGTCTTAAGAGAAGTGAGAACATCAGAAATATGCACACACAAGAAAATTTGAAGACTAATTATTGGTAAAATGGGCTAGTTGTGTGCATTAATGATAATAAAAAGATCAAGAAAATAGCTTACACCATGGATGATAAAACTGAGGATTGCAAGCTGCTTGTGTTATAATAGAAAAAGTTCATTATAATTCTTATAATTATAAAATAATACCTGTTATTTTCACTGCTTGACGAACTTGATGAACCATCCCCAAATAAACTATAATATATAAATAAATCATACAAACTTAAAGAAAAGAAATTGGTACATTAAGCAAATCACTTAATTTAGCTTGCTATAAACAGACTGGAAATTATATAAAATTGATTTTGACCATAATTAAACCTCTGTATATTAGTTAGAATGATATTGAAAGCAATATTTTGTGGTAAACACTAGGTATAGCGATAAAATGATGGACAAATACTATTTCTTATAGAAGTTTATTTTTTTTACTTACATTTTATTTTCTATTCTCCATCTTCGAAGTTCGTCAAATACATCTTCTTTATCTTGAAGATTTGCTTCTGGTGGTAGATATGAATGTTCTGGGATGAATATACTGGATGCTTTTGGTACGATTTGTTTTATCAACTGGTGTGTTTGTTTCTTATATTTACTTCTTTTACGTAAAGCACGGACAGGATTGCCACACATTACTTGACCTAAGAAAAGCGAGAATATGTGAGTTGAAAGGGGTTGCACAATGGCACAGAATGTTTAACGTATTCTTCCAACATGATGATATAAAACTTTTAATTTTCTGTTATGTTTTGTCGAACCAGATCTGAATATTTGTAAACTAATCTAACATCTAATTCTTTGCGTCCTTTTGCATGGAAATATAGCCACTGAATAAATTAATCTTCTTATAGAAAACCTACTTAATTAAAGGAGGAACCTGGGGGTCTTATCAGCTTTTACCAAATGCATTATACTTTATATTTCCAATAATTAACCCCCTGGAAAAATAAAAACAGCAAAGAAATTAGTAAAGATTTAATTAATTCCAGGGGACACTGTGCATTTATGGGTTAAGGGAAAATTTTTTCGTGATACAACAAATGCTACAAAATGTTTGGATTTAACTTTCGCTCTTGGTGCTTTGTAGAAAATGTCAATCAAAATATATAGTGGTGTTGCATGCTTCAAGAGAGTTTATAAACTTCTGATAAATTATAACTAATAAATCTAATCATGTTATTAACCAGTTACTGTTCCTTCGAAAATGTAAACCTGTTTACAAAACTACACCCATGTAAGGGGCGGTAAAGGAGGTAGACATGTTTCCGAGGCCACAAACACTTCATATTTCGTATATAAACAAGATTTTTCATCATTCTCAATGATCGATGATGAGAGGAGTATCTCTTGAAACGTAGTCCAATGTTTTCTAGAATAGCTCTTATCTAGTAGTTGTAAAAATAAGTTAGCCCATCAATAATCCATTCATTAGAATTTTAGAGATGAAAAAATAAACATTCATGAAAATTGAAATTACTATACCATTAGTGAGGTCACTACAATCATCATCAGCAAGTTGTTCTGGTGAATAGCTTATAGCTGTATTGGGTCCATGTGTTAGATTTAATGTTTGTTCGTTAATATGCCTCATTCTATTTGCAGATTCCGGTCTGTGACATGCACTTGTAGGCCTACATGTGTTGATTTCTAAAATGAAAATATGGCATTAATTTAGTTTTAATGGATGTAGGGTTTCCATCTCCAGGTACAAATATTGTTCTCGTGTAACAAAGGTACTGAACATTTGCATACCACAATAATGAATTGGGATCTGAATGTAAATAAACTAGCAAAGGTGTATGGGTTTTAGATTCTTGATATGATTTGGGAGTAAAGACAATCAAAGAGTACAAATCTTTGTGAAATAGACAGCTTAGAATGTCCAATTATGTTTATCCAGAAAAACTTAATAAACATCACGAAATCTTGAACAACATTGAGCAGACACTAGTTACAGACCTGCACAAACCTTTGTGGTTTTAAAACACATGTATTTTGACTGTTTTCCACATTGGATGTTATTGTAACATCACAAAGGGACGTCACAGAAAATTTAATTTATGATTAACGTCATAATAATGGTGTCAACATTTGGGTGGGTTTGGGAAAATTGGATGGCATGAAATTATTTCAAAAACCTAAATATATTTGGATCTCTTATCCTTCAGAAACTAACAATGAGAACTAAAAAATCACAATCCTCACATAAAAGCAAAAAGAAAATGTACTCAATTTTGAGATAAAGATGGAAAAAATAATAATGGTTTGCACTTTTAAGTTTTTTTAAATCATGTTGTAAACCTTCTGGAGTATATAGCCATGTGCAAAGGATCATACTGATACCTTCATCCTTTCCAAATAATTGGATGAATAAATTAACTCATTGGAGGGCGTCTTTTTTTAAGGGGTATCGACCCCCATGACCCAATGATGTTGGATAAATTGTGTCATGTAGAATAAGTAACTGAAACTGTTTCCACAACTTAGTTTCTATTGAATCAAATAAGCTCATCAATCTTATTGTTTGTGACAGCTTTAAGAATCCGTTACACACAATGATTTCCTCCAAAACATGTTGAATTATATAATTCTAAAAATGCTTTTAAAATGTTTTTAAAATACTTTTAAAATATTTTTCTTTATTTAACATTTCGACCTTGTGTGCACATGATATGGCTGAAGCAAAGAATAACAAGAGAAAGTTAAATCAAGGTAAATATTAATTGGGTTCGCTCTTGGATAGAAAGTCGTGAAAATAATGGTGCATACTATACAATACTGAATGTGTAAAAATATTGTGGAATGTTTCTTGCCATGTTAAAATAATTTGTTAGTGTGAACATGATTAAAGTTCTTCAATTTGCATATGTTTCAACACGTGTTGTAGGAAACCGTATAAAGTTTGATTTTATTATATATACTAAAATGAGTGTACGATATGCAAAAGTAAGATCCACCAGTTGAAATAATATTTAACAAATATTTTTTGACGCACCATACACAGGAAAATATTTTTAAAATATTGTATAATTCGGTATATTTCCAGAATATCATTGTGTGTAACGGACCCTTTATATAAAATAACTTTAAATTTCAAAATTAAATGTAATAATTTGAAATATAATTTCCTATAAAGTTCCTAAGTCATGTGTTCCACCTTTGCTTGATTTGCTGATAAAAAAAAGTACTTTTGAACTATATTTTTTATCACCTTCTGTATCATCTTCATTGTCAACATCAGGATCAATTGACTTCAAACTATCTTGAATTACTAGGATTTCATCTTTGAAGGAGACTTGTTGTGATTGTTGGGGATGCACCCTTTTAACTTGTTTTCCATCAATCATTTCCATAAGAAATAACTCATCGTCTAACATTTTTAATTGTGGAAGACATGATAAAATTAAATCTTTGTATGAATAATATTTCAAATCCTATACAAAAAAGAATATTTTCAGTCTCAAGAACAAAGAACAATATAAATAAACAATGCAACATTAGAAGTGCAAAGGTTTTAACATTATGGAAGATAAATTATAATTCTCTGTAGCTGAATCTTCACTAAATTTAGACATTACATCATTTGTAGCATTATTGTAACTTGTAAAAACCATCGCTCTTACTGTTGCCAGCCTTGAATGCTACCACTAGAAAGTTTATCCAGCAGCGCCTTAGAAGATAAACAATTTTATTCATTTGACTACTTAATCTACCTAATAAACGGAAACTTCTTCAAGTTGATTAAAACTGGTAAAAACTGGTAAGAGATTTCTAAAATAATAGTGTCACCCAGAGTTAGTAAATCAAAGATTTTTATAAGAAAACATTGTGTTGATGTTTAAAATCATGAAAAATAAAAGTTGAAACGTTTTAGTGCTGAACTAGGTCTGAAGAAACAACTTCTTTGGTTTATAGAAATTATTTTATTTTATAATGTATCAAAGGTATGTTCTTTTTCTAATTTTACCAATAAACAAACTGAATATTCACCTACAAAATTTTGCAACAAAATGTTTTATTATGAACATAATTTTGTTTTTCATGTAGCGTGGCAGCACAGCACTGAGAATACACCTTTCTCCAAGACAAAACAATACCTTTCCTTTCTTGAACATGTGCAGTCTGATTACAAAAAGTAAACATTGGTAGTAAATTATGAGACTATTTGGAGTTCTAGGATGTTTCATGTTATGAGTGTTATATCAAGAAATAGATTCCAACATAATTTGACAAAAATTATACTAAAATATATTTCCAGTTTCCAGTAGAAAAAAAGAATTCATGTTTTGCACTGGTCAGAGCTATCTCTAATTACATAAACTTTACCTACCACTTTTTTAAATACCCAATGGAGGAGTTTCTGAGACTGTTTCTGAGACTGGAGAAAGGTGTATTGAGTATTATGTTTTAGCGTTACCAATAATTGAAAGACTATTTATTTAAACTTCCATAGAACACCTCTATTTATTTGGAAGCAGGGCTCTTTCTCATAAAACAATTTTGCAAGAAATTCAGATAAAGTGTCTTTCATAAAACAGCTCAATTTACCAGGAGAGTGAGTTCTAGTCTTGAAAAAAATAAATAGATCGACATATATATATATTCATTTATTTATATGCTTAGAAAATACACTAATGTATAAGCATGACCAGTAACATACTCCCCTGTGCATCTCTTTCAACTTTTACTTCCAAGCCAAGTGGCTCAAAAGATAATTTTTTATAATTTTTTATAAATGATACTTTAAACAAGCAGAAAGACAACCTTGATTATCATTACATTATTTTCATTCCCTATGTTGTCTTGATTTACCAGATTTACTTCCTTTTCTTGATAATCAACATGCAACTCTAAAAAAAATATTTTAATTTGCTCTTACTGCATTTGTTGTTTCAGGACTTGGAGCATGTTCCAGTGGATTTCCTTTTAGTGTTAGTACACTTAATTTGGAGCATAATGCCAAGAACTCTATCTGGGTGATGTCATCGACATTGTTTCTAAATATATATAAGAAAATAATAGTATAACGCTCTTGTAACATACAATAAAACAAATCTAAAATGTTTGAATTAACAGAATGGGCAGGTCCAAGCCCTGCTCACCCCCCCTGAAAAGAAGAATACAACTTTTTCTAAGTCTGAGTTGTAGGAAAGTAATATTAGATCCAGTTTATAGAAATATGAGGTTAAGACTGTAGTAAAACTTAAAAACAAACCTTTTCTAAAAGAAATTGTTTGCTATATTTTATCAAAACATTTTAGAATATTTTGCTGATGATCATGGTATAAATCCAGAAAAAAAGTATTTTCACAATCTCTACAAGTCTCAGGAATGTTAATTGAAGTTTACCTACCAATGTTTATTTTTTAATTAAACACAGAACTGGAGAGCTATCATTTTCTCCAAATACTACAAAAATTATGCACTTATGGAATATTAACCACATAATTTTTTTCCACTTGTCCAAAAAAAAACCAGGAAGGTGTATGTTAAGTGGAAACTTGGTAGGAAGGTAAATACAAAAATAAAGGTTCTTAAAAATAGTTGAAAATTGTACCTATTTCAATGTTTTCATTGTTTTATGACATCATAGATGACACAAATGGACCAATTAAGAAGCTGTTCAACTGTGGTGTACAACCACACTTATTTCATTACTAATGTACCAAAGATCCTTGAGTCTTAATGAAAAAGTAAACAGAAATAATTTAACTCAAAAATTCTTTATAATCTGTATTCACTGCATTCACTTGTAGTGAACACATTTTGGCTAATCTGGCACCAGGAACCAAACATTTATGACCAAGATTGTAGTTCTAGGTATTATTGTGCCCTATTTTTATACAAATGAAGATAATAATCTTTTTTCATTTAAAGAATACTACATGTATAAATGGTCAACTACAATTCTTTAGCTTATTCAACAAAATGGATAATGGGACATAGTGTAATCTATATAGGTGTGTAATCTAATCTATATAGGTTTATTTATTTTTTACAAAAAAACTTTTCTTGAACATTTCAAGCTAAGTATTCCATTAAATACACACTGAATAATGATGAAAATACTAAAATCACATTCCTAATTTATTTTGAATAAAAACTTGATGTCAATTAAATAAGCTCCAGTCTAGAAGGTCAGGAGTTATTAAACACTGCAGGATTACTCAACATGGAGGTTTGTTTTAAATTAAAATCAGAGCTTTATTGACACTATGTCCTAAATTAGTCATCAATAGTAGAACACTTAATTATTTTAATGTTGCTAATATAAATGGGGTTGATATTTTCCTTGCGAAGAGGCCATCATGTTAAAAATGTTAAAAATAATATATAGCAACAACCACGAGTTATTTCAGAAATTTGAAAAAGAAAATCCTCTTAAAATTTTTCAACAAATTCATGCTTTATATAATATTCAGTTATGTCTTTGTTGTTTAGTGGAATTTATTGCTCAACAAATCTAAGTCATTGAAAATAATGTTAATTTATAGACCATTAATAGGTTTTCTTAGGTAAATAAAACAGTCTGAAAATAGCATTCTTACCACATAAAGGTAACAATAATATATGCTGTCCAACCTCTAAAGCTAAAGTGAGAATGGGTACCAGCTGCCAACCTAAAACTCATTTTACCCAAATATAGCTACACCTCATTTCAAATATAAATCAATTTGAAAGATAATCCAATGCTGATTTAGAATTGCATTAGAAACACGATCTTAAAATTAACACAGCTTAAGATGCAAGCTCTTAAAATATATGTGTAGGATGTAAGTTATGGTTAGTCAAGTCACTTGAAAGGTTAAAACTCACAATAAAACTCTGTCACTCAAAATCACATTTCACAATCATACTCCTACATGCAAACATTTAATAAATAAACAAACGACTTGATTGCACATCACTTACTATTATAATATTTTATATAGTTTTAGAAAAGTCGATCTTTGATATTAGCATCACACATGTGCATTTGAAGAATATATTTTCCATTTAATTAAAAAATTTCCACATTTACTATACTTTTTCCATGTTAAAACTCACACAACCTTTGAAATAGTTCTATTTTGTGAACAATTGCTTCATTTTTAGTTGGCGTTGAAGAATGGAATCCATTGATCAATTTACACTGTTATTTATAAATAATATACTTTAAAAGTAATGTTCGTAAAAAGTGTATCAATATATCTTTATATCTTTCTTCTGTATTATTATAAGTCTACAAGTCTTTAATGGCCTCAATTCTTCATTTCTCTTTGTGTCACTATATATAAAAAAACTTTCTTGACCTTGACGGGGCAACTCTTTTTTAACTTTCTTTACATTGTAATTATATACAAATAATCTGCATAGGTTTTTTTTGGAACAAAAATTGCTTAAATATATTTACATAGTATAGTTTGGAATTTGACAACTATAGCTAGCTAACACAATCTTGTCTTGGCCATGTGTGGCTTGTTTTGTAGCTTTCCACCATTATCTTTATTTGTCTTCTTACATATAGTAACTCTTCATTTTATGTTTTGTTTATAAAAGTCATTATAATAAAAGAATGTTAAAAAGTACCAGCAAACTGTTTTTGTAGATAATCATTTTAAAAGATTTAATTTTCTATTCAAATAATTTAAAAGGATGACATTATAAGACACATGCCGCGTTATGTTCAAATTTTGTTGAAAGAAAGAAGATTTTTCATTGCATGTGCACTAAATGAATTTTAATAAGATGAAAAGTCAGTTGCATGTGACCTGTGAGAAGGTAACTACTTGCAAGAGACACAAATTAATTACAACAAAGACTGAATTCCCACCGAAGAACAAAATATCACAATAGAGGACCAATATCTGATGAAAAACATTCCAGTGAAATATGTGCTTTCATCAAACAAGTGTGTTTACTATAACATGAATCTATCATAACTGACCAAAAACATGATCCACTGATAAACTGAGCACAAAAACATGAAACACACACACATAAAATCCACTGTAGTGTTTGAAGCAAGAATTTGCCACAGAACTTAACCTTTTTATACACTGATAAAACATTTATTATTATACATGTACAAATTACACAAAATCAGCAACAATTCACACTGAATACTCTTTTGTGCATTGTTGGTTAATATTTTGCTTCATGACACTGCACATTGTCAATAAAAACTTGGTTTACAAACTACAAAAGCAGCATCACTATCATTCTTCATGATCCTTATCATTCATCATGATTCTTTTTGAAAAATAAAGTTTATGAGTAATGTTAATAACAGATAAACTGGTGGGAGGTACAAATGATATGTACAACAATATCAAAATCTAGCTTGCTATGCTCTTACATGTTGAGTTATTTGGTCCATTTGATTCATGCTTTTGTGCCTTCTTCATGGTCAATTCTGGTAGGTTTATGATTATAGCAAATACTGGAATGATGTTGCATTGATATGCTCTTGTAAACTGTGGTCTTTCAGATTATAGTTACTGGTTAACATGTTCGCTGCCAACTACGACATATCTCATAGCAGCCGTTCTCATCCAAAACTGCCAACTACAAGTTATCTTGTAGTTTATAATATTATTTGTATCATTTTAACTGTCAAGAAAGGGGATTATAAAGCATAGTTACAGCTAACTTTGATAAAATATCTAATAGTTACCATAGGAACCATTCCGAAAATCCGTTACAGCATATTTATTTGGAGCATTCAGAAACCGACAATGAGTAAATCAAAAAACTTTAACTTTGTATTCTCTTAACCAAAATAAAATATAACGAAGAATTGGTAGAAAATTAACAAAATATCAATTTATATTAAAACTGCCATCCATGTAATATTGGTGCAAAATATGTATTAATATGTGCATTAGTACTGAGTCTCGTGGTACTGCTTGAAACAATTTGTCACACACAATATTGTGTTTCTCTGTGTTTCTTATTCTTGTAGCAAGACTTGGTGGGATTTTCTTTCTTGTCGGTTTTTGGAAGTATCTTCAAATAGCGGAATGATGCAACCTTTGGTACACATCAGCAATATCTCTTTCCCCAATAAGGTTCTTGATGATACACTCACATAATTGCAGTAAAGTAATGTTGTGTCTTCACTGCATTTGATTGTGTAATGCATACGCATTATAAACAAACATCTCTATCAAGTGAAGATCAATCTTCTTGTACTAGCATACTGTTTTGTGAAGGGAATCATAATATGAAATCATCTGATCTATACGATCAATGCCAGACATTCCAAGATTATAATCGTGTCATGTTTGGCTTCTTAGAAATAACTCCACATTTGCTTGATACATCCACCATCTCTGCCCTGTTTTTGTTACTAATTGTTAGAACTTCTCTCTTGTCTGTCCATTTGCACACGGGTAATACCATTGCAACTTTTTTGCACCATTTCTCCCTTCTCTAGATGTTTCTTTGTCACTTCCTTGGCATTCCACTTCCTGTCTGAGCTTAATGTGCCACAAAGGTATGTTTTGTGATCGGACAGCTTTCTCGTTAAACCAATGGAGTGATAGAAGTTGTCTGTATACAAACCATAACCTTCAAATGCAAGACGATTGCACTGGTTTGACCTAAGTTATGATCATCCTTATAAGGAATTCCGCAGTAGATGCTAACTCTCAACAAAATGCCATTAAATTCACAAAGCTCATAGAATTTGATCCTATACTTACATTTAATATATTGGCGAAATAAAAGACGTCCTCTCCACAAAACCATTGACTCGTCCAGGGAAAGGTCTTTATCAAGGAACATAGATTTGATGCATAGTATTGTTGAAATGATCAATCAACATACTGACTTTATCTAGTTGACCAGTGTTTGTACCATTGTTTGAAAAATGCCAAAATCTCAAAATTAATTTGAAATGGTTTCGACTCATTACCCTAGACCACATGTTGCTTTTATACAGCAGGTTTTTATGCCAGTAATGCTCTAATGTTGGCATATTCATTTGGCCCATGTGTAACATTAAGCTAATGAAACTTCTTAGCTCATCACGATCCACAGGTTTCCACAATAAAAAACGGGAGCTTCTCGTCAATGGACGCTTTCAGCATATCTATTTGTTTCAGTTACTATTATTCTAAAAGATCATTGATTAAAGGGCATAATGGGTGGAAACATCTGGCAGTGGGTGTCTATTTGGGTGAATCATCGGGAGTGATCATGCTTTTAATGGAAAATATGGCAGGAATGTAGCAATGCTGCCCGGAAATCGGTCTGGCAGCGAACATGTTAACAATTTTTTGATTTTTTTGATTATTGAAATGGGAGCTCTTTTACATTCTTCTATTCAAGAAATTGGGTATTGTTTAAAATTATAACACTGTGTTTAGATCATCAAATTTTTCATGAAATTCTGTTCAAAATGCTTTATTATATTTTAAAAGCTTGAGTATGGTTAATTATAAGGCTCCTATTCAATTCTTAACCATTATTTAATTATATTTCAAAATTATGTATTTAAAAAAATAAGTGTATTTGGGTAAACTGAGTTTAGGGGGAAATTTAGGGGATGGGACCATACCTTATTACCCCATCAGGGGCTAATACAAGATTTGAATTTGAATTTGGGCCAGTGGGGTCCAGGGGCAAAGCCACTGACATTATTTGTCTTTGGTGTCTTAGAAGTGCAAATCTACCACTTTTTGGCAGCATTTATATGTATATTGCAACTAAATAAAGAACAACAGCACAATAAAAAATTATATGGACATTTTTTATTAATTTGGGCGTGAGAATTTCGGTGCCCAATAGCGCTTTTCACTATGGAATATTTCCTGTATTAGCCATGTATTAAACATTGCTTTGAAAAAAATATCATGAACACTTTGGTGAAACAGCATGAGATTTTATAAACATAAAAGTAGAAAACAAAAACAAATATAACAATTACATACCCTTCTAAATCCAATACTTCTAAATTTTCTAGCATACATAAAGGACTGAGATCAAATATTTCATTGTATGCTAAATACAATTCCTAAAATCAAACACACTACTTTTATATCTACTTCTTCCTCCTAAACCCATGGAACAGACATTTTGCTAGCAACATATTTTCTTGTATACTTCAAATGATATTTCAACTGAACTTGTGTTAGCATACTCCCCCCCCCCCCCCCCCCCCGTCCCATATATATAATATAATTTGTGACCAGTAGTAGTGGTTAACATAAAAATTACTGTTGTTATTCATGAAAGTAGTGAATAAAAAGAAAATTAAAAGAAGCATAATAATTGGGCATTTTTTTCGTTGTTGAATTATAAGTGTAATTCCATGGCCCTAGAATTTATGTAGCTAATTATCAATAAAATGACTTTTAATTGTTTATGCAGTAATAACTGGTTGTCATATTGAACTGATAGATAAGAGAATCATCCTTGATCAATCAGTACATTCACAACAAATAGCTTTATAATTATTCTTAAATCATATTCCCTGTTTTATGCACTGCTACAATGTAAGAACAAAAACCAAACAAAGACTGTTTTATGCACTGTTGCAATGTAAGAACAAAAACCAAACAAAGACTGTTTATGTACTGTTGCAATGTTGTTAATGCCTTAATTTCTAGATAAACCACTTTTCTATTAAAAATATATTATTTTAAATCTTTTATAGTTAATTATGATGATTTATGAACATTTGTTCCCTTACAATTCCAATCGCTTACTTCCTAGGAAATACCAACTAATTACCAAAAGAAGTGAGCTATGACATGTGAATGTTTAGGCTGCCGTGTCAGAAAAAGGAAGGATAAAAAAAATCACAGAATTTACATAAACTAACCTTTAATGCACTGATACAACTAATGCCATCAAGCTCTGCCAAACAACATCTTGACAGCCATAATGTATTTAGATTGTTCAAATTTGTACCTAAATCTCTAAAAAACAACACAATGATCAAAATCAGGCCAGATATTTAAAATCAGAACTCAATGCTCCTTTCCAGAATTTATGTCATCAAAAATCACAAATCAGTTACACTTTATTATTATAACAAATGGATTTCATATTCCAATTCATCAATAAAAACATAAATCTGAAATTTTTTAGCATCATAGAATAATTCATTAAGCTGCTACAATTATTGTTTTATAAAGAAATTAGGTTTTTCATGGCAACGAAGTTGTGACTACATGTACTTAAATTTTAGAAAGTGTTAACCATATACTCATAGATAGTTTTAAAATTAATTCTGATGGCCGTATGAATAACAAACTTTAGGTAAAAGCATATTATTTATTGATGAGTTAGGGCATGAAGTTCTTTACAAACAATAACTTAAAATTTTACTTTCTGCAAAGGAGTAATCAATATATTCTTATTAATTTCCAAAATAAGTAATGTGACAACAATTTTAAGAAATCCAAAACATGAGAGTAATAAATAAGCTATGTAACGAGACAGAATGTAAACAGAAATATTTAAGTTTACCTGATAGATGTAACAAAACTGTTGTTTAAATTTAATTTCTTCAAATTAGGAGCCAGTGAACCTACAATAAAAAGAGGTTAGTATAACACATAATACTATTCCTTTGAACAAAAAATTCTTATTTTTTATTCAGGTAATTGACCAGCTTTATTCAAACACTACTATTTCAGAATTTCTTCACATAGTGCAGTTTCTTGACTATTGTCTATTTGAGGTTGTCCGTGGTGGTCCACTTCACCTTACTCAGTTGTAAAGAACAACTAGAATCCACAAAACAACATGAAAATAATTAAATAACATTGAGTAATGTATATTACAAATAAACTACATTATATATATGGAGATATGCAATAATGTGACAAAACACTGTACTAATATTATTAATAACTGGTGCTTTTTTTAAAAACTTAGTAATTTAACATTTATTATTGATACTCAGATAAATTATTTAATATTTATTTTACTTTCTCAGCATTAATAATACTGTACATTTGGCAGAAAAATTAGACCACGTTTTTTAAAACTATTTTTATAAAAACCACAAAAATATAACCATAAAAACCTAAGCCAATAATGGTGACCCTATTATAATTAAAAATTAATGGTTGTAGAGCAAGTTTTCTATCATGGCTTTATTCATCTATGACTGAAAGCCAATAGATGTTTGCATTGCAATGCTGTTTCCGCGTTTTTGATGCCATACTTTTTGGAAAGAAACACGTCAGAATAGTGTATGGTAATATGCAAAGGAAAAGGTAATAATAATAACAATTTTTTCTTTCTTTTCCTTTGTCTGTTACCATACACTATTCTGACGGGTTACGGACTTTCCGCGTTTTTGATGGGTGATGCAGTACTTTTTGTTTTTACCAAGTTGGCCAATTAAGATTACTAATTTATGTACTATCATTGGACCAGTCTGTTCATTCTGTTATAAATGCGAAGTCGGAAAGAAACACAGAATAGTGCATGGAACAGGCAGCTAAGCTAAGTAAAAGGTAAGAGATGGTTGGTGAAAAACCCTAACCACACTTGTACACCACTGTCATTTCGTGGCTAGCTAGCTAACTATCATTTTCTGATATAAATGTACTGAGGCTCACTGTAGTAGAGAGTGGAATGTCCCTTAAGCTCCCTGGTTAATTTTGTACAAAATGGAGCTAGCATGCTGCTAGCTTATGCTTATGCTAGCTAGCTAAATAACTACCAAAAATATACTCTTCTCTTTTTCATGGAACCTAGCTAGCTAGCTAGCCAACATTTTTTTGGTGCATAGAGTAGAATGTCTCCCATATTCTCTGGTAAATTTTGTTTGAGCTAGCTAGCTAAAGTTAACTACCAAAAACAGCATTTTTGAAGGGGAAACCTAACCACACATTTATCTTATTGTACAGATGTTTGGTAGAATAAATTTTTTTGCAATACCTTTTTTGAAACATAAAAAATGAAACCTTACTGAAAGTTTACCCCGAATAGCTGGCACACAGTAGGTACCTCCAAGCTGCCAGTCTTTTTTGGATAAACTTTTATGTTTCTTTGCCCTGACTGTATTAGAATAAAACATTTAATAGTGCCACCTGCCTTGACAGTGAATGTATCTATTTTTTAAATGATTTTACAGTTACTGTCCTGCAAAAGAAATGTATACATATGGGCGTACCGAGAAAAATAGAAAGGGGGATCGACTTGGCGGTAATAAGGGCATCCCTCTTCCTTTCCTCCCTTCCCTTCCCCTTCGCCTGTCCTTCCTTCCCCAGGCAAGCGCACCATGGTTGCGCTTGCCGGAGAAAAAAATTAAAATCAAAGTGTCTAAATGACCGGAAAACACCCATCCTAATACATTTTCGCAAACAAAATCAGTACT
>JANTOQ010418795.1:0-11783 GCA_027564595.1 Bythotiara depressa
TGGCTTGTTTTGATATGTCGCGAAAATGACGCGCAAAATTAGTGCTCAGTCTTCTTCATTTTTAGTGGACGATGATAAAATGGCGAGCAGCATGAGGCAATATTACCTAACTTTGTAAGCAAATATCTTCCGAACTGAATATTTTTGTGGCATTAAACTTTCTAAAATTGATTTTTGCATTATAATGAACAAATTTAGCCTGAATTATTTTGAACGCTCCGTTCTCCTTTAAGTTTAATCCCAGGAATATTTAACTGTGTTTTAATACATTATTATAACAAATTATCATATTTAACAAGGGAAAACTTAAATAATTTTTAGTTCCTATACAGCAGTTATGTTTTACCTGCTAGAACTGCCACAAACTGCCAAGAATCTTAGTCATCAAACATGTTGATGTTTTCAATGCCAATAAAGAAAGAAATGTAAATTTTAATATGGATGTTCTTAAAAGATTATGGATTCCTACACATAATGGAATCCCCAGTTCACTGTCTGGTCCCTTTTTTTAAAATGCGGCAAGCTTATATATTTCTGCTGTCAAATCTGTTATGTATAAAGACCCCCTGCAAAGAAAACATCTCTAAAAATGTTTATTATTCTGTTCTGACATTTGTTTAAATAAAATTGATTACAATGTTAAATTAAATGAGGTAACAAATTGCATTTACTTATGAAAGCAGGACAGATAGGAAATATAACTGAAACTTTTTTTACAGGAATCTTCTAGGAAGGGTGGAATTTTAGTGACCCTATTCCATGCTGAATTACAGGAAACCTTATCAAATGTTCTTCATTATCTATAAGAGAAAAAAATAGAAGAGAAGACATTTCCAATGATAACAATTTAATAACTGCAAATATTAATGAACTTACTAGCCACTTGTTAAAGACTTTCTAATCGTTTTTTCATAGAACCCATACAACAGTTTTATTGTTCCTCACAGTTGCTCTTATTTCCAGACGTGACTTTATTTATATCTGCCTCACTTTCTTCAACCATTGTTTAGTTGGATTGAGCTCAACATGCCAAAATTGTGGGAATGGTTCATGTGGATGACAGTTTCACTTTAGATTTGTTTGGATTCTGAGCAGAAGTTCTTGCTGGACATGCAAAACTGATTAGAAACTTCTGTGGATTAATATGGGAGCTTCGGCTACAACCTTGAAAGACAGTAATGAGGACTTCCAACTTCTAAGCAATCAATTTCATCTGGATTCTGTATATACCTTAGCACAATGATTATAAAAATAATGCTTTAGTTTATTTTAAATTTTGTTTCATTAGGTCATTCCCGCCTGAAAATTACCAGACTGTTGAAAAAGAGGATGAGGAGGATATATATGGAACGTTACCAGATATTTTGTAAGATTTTTTATAATTACAAAAGCTTATACATATATTTGTGCTGAGAAGTTTGTTGATCTGGTCTGTGAAATTAGCATCTTCATCACTGATGTCTATGTTACATGATTTTGAAATATTTATACAGTTTGAGTATTATATAAACTGTTTCAGACAGCCTGGTTTATGGTTAAATGTGAATGATCTGGGATCTTTTACTTGTTTCTCTTAACAAAATCAGTGTTTTAAGAAGCACAGTATAATGATGAAAACATAAAAGCAGGCAAACAAGGCTTGTTATTGACTGTTGACCAGCTGTTATTTTCCCTGTCGATAATCTGTCTCCTTATGTCCACCAAACATTTCATGTTGGATTAACTATTCCTGTGGCGATTAAGGCTACTGGACTGGAAGTCATGTATCAAAGAAAATGACTATTGAACAACATTTGGATGTAATTAAATTTTTTTATGTATGAACTAAAAGGCCAGTTTGATTTGACAGGAATGTGTATATACTCTCTCCATCATTTTTTATTTTACTGCTGACGTTTCTGATAACTCTTTAGAGAGAAGAAAGAGCCTGATTACTATGTTTATGACAGCAAAGAGGAGGAGAATATTTACGACCATGTTCAAATTGATGAAAAGATTTATGATGACATTGTACAATGTACAAAGAAGGTAAAACGTTCAGGAGAGAAAATTAAAATATCTATGCCTTGTTCTTTTTAGCTATTTCTATATTCACAGAGATGTCACTTTTCCTACCTGTTCTTGAATCTTGGAATGAGAAATGTTTGTAAATAAATATTACAGACCAGGGACTGATGCAGACCAAAGTACAGGGCCATATGCCGATTTTTGGTGCATCTGGGCATGCCCAGGCAAAAAAATATAAGTAAAAAAAAATATTATGTAGAAAAGTGGCTCAATTATTATAGATTTATAAAAACAAATAAATATTTGATAAAACTACCAACTAATAGCTTTAAATAGGGTCCTGAAAAGGCAATATTCTATTTTATTTTGGCACCCAAATTACTAAATTGTCTAAAAATGATGTAAGGAGACGAGACGTAATGACTTTCTGCTATAAAAAGCTACTGTGAACAATTTTCCACTTGTGTTAATACAACTTATTACCCCTAAAATCTACCTTTGTTGCAAATGCTCTTTTATACTTTTTAGAAGCTACTATTTTCTAAAACAGGGCTGCTACTCCTTAATCATTATTTAGGATCTTTTTATACATTGTGTCCAATTTAATTTAAGTCCAAGGCATACCAAATGCTCTGTAGCAAAATTTTTTTTGTCTCTTTAAACACGTTGTAAGCAGGTTTGGTCAAAATAAAATCGCATGGACAGGATTCACATCCAGCAGTGATTGTTCATAGGTGGGAGTTATGAAAGTTGTGAATTTCCAAACCTCTGTTTAATAAATTAAAAACTCAAAATTTATCACTATACTTTAAGGACATAAGGCACAAATACCCAGCACAGTCCTCTGGACATAATTTTTATCAACCAAAAACTTATTCCAAAACAACTTAAAGGGGTTCCTGCATAAAAAATAAGTTGGACTGATATGAAAGCCCTTCAAAAATGATGATTTTTTTATCAAAAAATACCAAGCGATTCTCAAGATGCTACAATATATAGCTGAGGGGTTAATATTGAGACATGAATTTTTGAGAATTAACTTGTTTTTTATTTACAAACTCAAAGGCAAGGTCACTTTTCATCTTTACGGCTTTATTATTCAAATATCACAGTGTCAGCAAAATGTGAAAAGGGTCTGGAACTAGTGACAAATACCATTTTGAACATCAATTTTATTTCAAAATATGTATTTGGTCATTCTCTATATCTGTACCAAATTGTAATCCTAAGGTTATGTATTTTCTAAGATATTGCCAAATATAATTTTTCCATATATATATATATGGTAAACTCACTTATTACATCACAAGTTTTGAGAAGTGGTTTGAACATCTGCTTCCTTAAAAGTGCTTAAAATTGCAATATCTCGAGAATCGCTTGGTATTTTTTGATAAAATAAAAAGGGTTTTTCATCATTTTTGAAGGGCTTTCATATTAGTTCAACTTAATTTTTATGCAGGAATCCTAATATTTTCACTGCTAAATAAATAATAGACTTCTTTTATTGAACAAAATTTTTAATGGAAAATGTAAAACATCAACAACTCTATCTCAGTTTAAAAGCAAAATTAAATCAAAATGACTGGATATTGAAAAAAACACAACAAAAACAATTTATCATTTGAAAAAAAAAATACAATGAAATGAAATCTTACATGAAATACTACGTAAACGCGCAATGTACAACTGGATGATATTAACTAGAAAAGACCCTAAATAATGAAGTAAATTAGGGAGTAGCAGCTCTGTATTAGAAAATAGTAGCTGTGAAAAAATCTATCAAGGCACTACAGAAAATGCTTCTAACAAGTGTAAAACAACGTTTGCCTATTAACTATTAACTACCTAAAAGTTTGTGAAAATCTAGACCATGGAAAATCTTTTTACATTATTTTTACATTATTTCCATCACATGATACATAGCATGTCTCTATTATATGCAATTAAATTATATTGTTGTGTGTAATGTGTAAAACTTGTTACACACAAATTGATTAAACAGTTGAGATACTACTGTGACAATTAATCATTATTAACATAATTGATGATTACTAAATTATATATATATATATGTATTTTTATATATCTATATAAATCTTTAGTGTTAATAAACATTGGAAATTTATATATGTTTTTTGTAAAAATATTATTGACATTGACATACATGTAATTAATTTTATTGTTTATTTTTAATTTACAAATAAAAGTTTTTTCTTTATTAATGTTTCTAAAAATACTCTTTGTAAAATGTGATAGAGATTCACAAAGTGTATAAAGACATATAGGAAAAGACTAACCTATTTGAGGTGAGCAGTATGGGAAAGGTCCTATTTTCATACACACCACTTTGATTTAATAAGATTGACATACCTTCTTCTAGTGTCAGGATAAAACTGTAATGTAAGCTATTTAATAATTAGTAGTATGATTAAAAATGTAAACCTGGGTATAATGTTTTGGTCGTGAAATTATTGCAACATTTCAATATATAGCAACGATACCTTTCAGAAAACTATTATTTCTAGTTTTGTGATTGTCTTGTACTTTTAATTATATAAACATTAGTTATCCTCTTACTTTCTTACAATTTAAATTAGAAAAAGGTATATTATTTTTACAGGAAAATAAAACTATACGCAAATCAAAGTAATTCATACTTGAGTAATAATATAACATGGTTGTTATTTAGGCATTCCCGAACAAGGTGACACCAGATCCGACGGACAAACGAGGTCACATTATTAATGAAATAATCGAGACTGAAGAAAATTATGTTAATGCACTGAAAGTTATGATCGATGTATGTAGTATGATCTTAATCGCGCTTCAGATTTTATACATCACTAATAATTACAGAAACGATGGTAGCCAAGGGGTGACTCAAGCCAAATTACAGGGTGATATACCGATTTTTGGGCAAATAGTCTAAAAATAGTTGTGGGGACAATTTTCTGAATCTCTTCTAATGTGTATTGTGTGTATACCTTAAAAGATGAATTTTTGTTTTTACTTGATTATGTTGGCAGTGTAGGTCATTGTATTGGGAGTCTGTGTACTTTGTTTAAAAAAGATTCATGAAGTAAAAATTGTATGTATTTTGGATGAAACATGCATGTGAATGAAGAGTTATTTATGCTGATGAGAAAAGCATTTTTAGGACAAAAAAGAAAACTAGAAAAGGAATAGATGTTGTTGTTTAGGTGAGGAGAAGATCTTGCGTTGTGGTTCTAAATTTAACTTGTCTCTAAGACCTCTAATTTATTACTGAGTTTAGTGAATTTATTATATTATATATACATCACATTTTAAGGTGTTTTGTCCTTAAGGCTCAAAATAAGTATAGCAAGATGCAGTGAATGTGTGATCTATCTCACCTTTTGTTTTCGAAATTAATGCCATAATCATATAACTAAATATTTAACTGTAAGAATGTAAAATGCGGGAGAGCAATTTTTTTCTTAATCCATGTGAGCTTTAGCAAATACCACATGGAAATGAGGGTTTGGTAAGGTGATTCTCTGATGTCGGAATTACAGAATACGGTAAATTTAGAATTCTGCAAATACTAGTCTGGGACAAAAATTCATGGACAAATGCAAAAAATAAGTGATGTGTCTGTTCTACGCAAGTGCAATAAGTGTGTTTTTCAGTATCTAGAGCGAAGCAGCCACAAAAATTGAAAATTACCCAAAGGGACTGGATTGTAGTTCCAGTCTTAAGGCGGCCTACTCATATTCTGCTAAAGCTTTCTAAGTGGTTTTTTCGTTTCATTGTATGCGCTGCATTTCCTTTTTTTGCAGTAAAAACAAGAAAGCCAGCCTGCAGGGACTGTGAAATAAGGGAATGAGAGGAATGACAAAGGGAAATATATTAAGTCTGTCCTTCCTTTCAACATCAGTTTAAAACTTCCAATATATACAACAGAATATATACATGGTAAGAAACAATCGGAAATAATAGGATTATCAGATTCTTCGAAGCAAGCATTGAGGTTTATCGTAGAAAATGCCTTGGTAAACAGAAGCCTTGGAAGTAAGCCTAACACTGCCCGAAAGCCTTTGAAGTAATCCTAACACTGCTTTGCGGCGCCTAGCAGGTGTCTCAACATGCACTGACCAAGGATCTAGAGATAAAAGAACATTCTATTGGCCTGTTATCCACAAGGCTTTGTTTTACATGCAACGTATTTCCAGTCCCCCGAGCATGTCAGAAACTGCTCGTACTATACACTCAAAGGTGGGAGTATCACTTCTGCCAGAAGCTTGTTGTAGCTGGGTTTTCATGTCAATATTCACAAGTACAAGTACATACAACAAGTGTCAACATTGACATAAGTACAATATATGCAACACATTAAGTACCAAAAATAATTATTTAAAGTTTTGCAAACAAACTTTTTCTGCATCAATACAATAGTTATGAGCTAGCTACTGTAGTTATAAAACAAAATTACTGTGCGAAAAAGTCTGTATTCAAGCCAAAAAACGTTTAAAAGCAATAACGACTTGCTAGCTACGTAGCTAGCTTTCCCTAAAAAACAGTACCAAAAACTAGTGTGCTAGATCTGAATATTTTTAAAAGTCACGTATACATAGTTATTAAGTCACAGGCGATGAATAATGTAGTTTCAACACAGTCGTAGCTTAAAAATAGAAAAGTATATGTAATAAGTGAATTATAGCTAAAATGTCAACATTTCACATACATTTTCCCTTCTCTTTTTGGTAGTTAGCTACCTCTAAATGGTTTGAAATTACACGTACACATTGATACTACATGTGAAAGATAGAAAAGTATACTTTGAACACTGTTGTGGCAAAAAAATACAAAAGTTTAAGTGAAAAGGGTGTTTCGGCTAAAATGTCAACATTTATTGATAAATTTTCAAAGTTCAAAGTTATATAAACCTCAAAAATAATTTTTAAGTTTGTGAACATATTTTTTCCTACATCTACACCATAAGTACTAACTGCTAGTGTAGTTCTACTAAAAAGTTGCTGTGGCAAAAAGTCATAATTTAGAAGAACAAAATAAATAAAACGCAAGTAGCTAGCTATGCACTTCAAAAACACTAACCTTGAGGTACTTAGCTAGCTCCAAATTATCCAAAATTCATCAAGGAGCTAGTATAACAAATGTTCCCACAACATTTACACGGGGTGAAGATAGCTAAAAAAATATAAATAAACGGTGATAGTTGTGCCGAGGTAGGTTTTACTTCAAAAATGCTATGTTTGTGTTACTTAGCTAACTCCAAATTATACCAAACTAACCAGGGAGCTTGGGGGAACATTCACTCTACTACGTTTTACAAAGTGTCTCATGGTATTTAATAAGGGAAAAGATAGCCCAACACAACAACAGGGGGTAAAAAAATTGTGATAGATGGTATCTAGCTAACTCTTTTTCACACTCCTGACAAATTTACAAGAATAACCTAATTGCTGAATAAAAGTAGTCTTCGAAGCCCTAAAGTCTGTGAAAGCAGGCCCAAAAAATGTAAAAAGCTCGGCCAATAAGTTTGGTTTGCCTTCTGTTTTTTACTCTGCACAAACACACGCCAAGACTGCTAGAAAGCTTTTAATTTAGTCCAATGCTGCTCATTAATTTCCAGAATTAGCTACTTCGAACCACAGTTTTGCAATTTTAACGTTCGTACCTCGAATCCAGAACATACCTCTCTTATCCAGAAACAAGACATTTTTAGTGTTACCCACACATTCAAATAGAACAAGAAAGATGTACGTCTTCAACATCTGCTGTTTATAAGCACTGATATCATATGAAAGAGAGATTGACTATCTTCAATCGTGGACGTGGTTTTAAGTCAATCTGAAAGAAGTAAACTGGAAAACCTTGATAAGCATTTCTTTATGTACATAAACGGTATCTTTATTACCTCTGGAATTCATTTTGATTATTTTGGCACCTTCTAAAACCAGCCTAGAAATGTTTCAAATAACTTGTAATTTCATCCAGTATTTCTTACCATTTAGAAATCCTGAAATTTCAAAGTTATCATAGCAAGAAACTAATATATACCATTTGAAAGTTTTTGAAAAACTGCATAAAGTGTAATTTAGTGAATATAGTGAAATTCTAAAGAATTCGGTGATAACTGCTTATAAACATCTTTCCTGGGGCTCTTGACAATGCTTTTTAAACCCTGGGAAAGTTGTTTATGAACGTTTTACTTGATAGTGATAGAAAATAGTTTAAAATGATCTATATACAGTTTTTCAAGAGCTTCCATTTCTACTTTCACTTTCATATTTAATTATTTATCCATTTATTTTTATTTACTTTTGCTAGATTTATGTAAAGAGAATATAGAATTAAAAAACATTAATTTTATCAAAAGTTATGACCATATTTGTGAACGCATATGAAAAATTTAGTTTAGACCTCACTTACACCAGTGCAGTAAGTTAAGTAATCATCAGGCTAACTTTAACACAGAATCAAGCTAAAAAGTGCAGAATTTGGAGGGTTGATAGGATATATTGATAGTCAGATGAAAAGAGCTGTTTTGAAGCACTGCTGGGGCTACATCAACTAGCAGATAAATTATAGATAAGGATAGCTCTTATAACCCAAGAGACTATAAAAATTTGTGAATAATTATAAAATAGTTAGAGAGTTCGTTGTTTCACAATTGACCATGATTGCATAATTTTAGCTTTCAAAAGAAACAGTTAAGTTTGTTCCATAACACAACACAAGTATGTTCAGCAACCACCCTCATAGACCTTCTGCCATTGATCTTATAAATAACCACTAATTCTAAATAAACCTCTGTGAATGAGCGTGAAATCTGTGACGACAAAAAAAACATAATTGAAGGAAAAGCAGCTGGTTGTCGACAAAAATGTAAGATGCTGGCATGACAGGAAATGTATAAAGTTTAAGAAAATTAAGAAAAAGAATCATCGCTGGCAGAAGTATGCGTTTCCGCGACATTCATGTGTTTGAAACATCTACTGTGCTGTGCAACAGCAGAGAGAATAAATAAGTACATGTAGTAACATGTAGAACCACAATTGACTGCATAGCAACATGTGACAGTATCACATGGTAGTAACATGTAAAACCTGCAACAAATGTCTCAGAATAATGATCTACAACAGATTCTTAAAGATTTCAATAGATGTGTAACAAATGCACTAAACACAGTAATAATGTAGAGGTGTAAGAGACAAAATAACTTTAGAAACACAACTAACTTAACTGATACCATTGTTGTAACACTTTTAACACTAAAAGATCTAGTGATACATCAACGTTCTTATCTTAGTACTTCTGATTCTTACAAAAATGTTTAGCATGTGTATTTCTTAAGAGTCTTTTGGGTGAAAAAAGTAAAAGTAAAATAAAATAAATGCTATAAAGGCGGTATTACACACAAACCTTTCTTGTAGCGTAGGTACATAATTTTTCTTTTGCATAACATTTTGGGAATTTACATTACATATAAAAATAAACCCCATGCTATGTATATTTATTCCGTAGCTAAGCTTGATGAAAAATGAACAGGCTGCTGCCGCATGTATAATTTTGGCATATGTAGTGGACGAAGATTAGCTGAGAGTAAACTAAGCTCTTCCTTTATTACTCTTTATTTGATCTCGTTTTTAATTTTGAAAATTTCTCTGGCACAATATAATAATAAAGAAGATATGTTGCGAATAATAAATAGGAAAATAAATATAAAGCCGTGGCTGCAGAATAGGTATTTAAAAAATATCTATTCTAATATCATCGCTGAGCTCCGACTATATAGAGATATAAAAGAAAATGCATTTAGAATATGGTATGCTGTAACCTCGTCCCCAGGGCCTATTTCTCTTTTTTACATTGGAAATCTAGCCATCCGATATCAAATAGAGAAAGAGGCCTTGGGACGACGTTAGGTTTGCTTAAAAAGGAGTAAAAAGAGAGAATGTGTCAATGTTTTGCTCAATAACTTAGTTTTAAAAATAAAAGTGTAAAAAATGTGTTTATGTACGTACTGCCATTAAAAGTATCCATACTTATTAATTTACTTTTATTTTCAATGTCAACCCCACATGGTATATACATCTATGTACATATATGTCTTTAAAAGCAAAGTTCAACTTGATATCATTTAAAATGAATCAACATCTCTTTCCAAATGGTGTTTACAGGTAATTTTCAGCTATTTAATCCTCAATCATAATACAAAATGTTTTGAGAAGAAAAAATTATACCAATCGTTTGGTATAAATCTGAAGCTCTAAAATGTTATGTCAACAGGTGACCCTTCCACAGCATATTTTTATTTTAAAGAAACATGTACCTGCTACAAGAAAGTGGAAGCCCACCTTAAAATCTTGTAACACATTAACGTTGTTATCTTGGCACTTTTGATTTCTACAAAAAATATTTGGCGTCTTTTGGTGAAATAATAAAAAATGAAGTAAAATAAAACGACTAAAATGCTGTCACATTAAACAAAAAATCAATTTATAATTTGGATTCATTTTTACAGTAATAATTTCATCAAAGAAACAAATGTATTTGTTATTATTTATTATATTATTTATTATTGGAGTTTATGTCTATATTTCTGTTTGTTGTTATAGTTTTATATGAAACCATTAAAAGGGCACATGTCAGCTGATGATAACAGTCAAATATTTATGAACACTGAGGTAATGATGCTTTTGTTTTGTGTTAGCCAATGGCTAGTGTTTCTTACTTTGTTATTTATTTAACTAGTTATAAGTGTGTAATTACATCATTAGCCGGTACTCTCCTTATTACCCATCTTGCTGTGCAAACATATAGTTAAGCAGACATAAGAAAAGCTGTGTAACAAAATTATTGCAAAATTAACAGTAAGATAGTAGGAAATAATATCCATTGTTAATTTTTATTGATTTTTTTATTTTACGTAACACAAATATATGACTTGATTTGTCTTTATCAGTTTAATTTCTTGTGTTTTTATATTGTGTAAATCCAGAAATATATAATGACTTGATTTGTCTTTATCAGTTAATTTCTTGTGCTTTTATGTTGTGTAAATCCAGGAACAGTTAACATAAAGACCCATTTCCACTCTGTAAATATTTATTTGGATAGGACAGAAATAAAGGTCAATTTTCTTTTAATATTTTGTTTTCTGCACAGATTTTGCTCATGGAAAATGTTTCTGAGCATGTACAGTGACATAAAATATTTGATAATACATTAGAAGGCATTCTCAGTAATATTTTCCTGAGTGCAAAATTCATGCTCAGTAATATTTTCCTGAAAGCAAAATTCCAGGAAAAAATGTCAAGTGGAAATTGGTAGTAAGTTACAATCTTGTTTATCTATGCTTTCTTTCCAGTGGAAACTGGCAGTAGATTCATGTAAAAAGTGAATGCATGCAATGAAAATGTTTCTTGTTTTAAGGAAACTTTTCCTGAGATTTGAAATTGGATTTTGGATTTGAAAGGACAGGTTATGTGCATGTCAACTACCTTAATCCCTTTAATTTTCGTGCCCCTTTTATTTTCGCTTCCTCTATTTTTTGTGCCCCAAATTTTCGCACACCCAGCAAAAGTATTTATTCTCGCACCCTTTAATTTTCACGCACCTTTCAATTATACTATTTTCGCGCACAGATTTTTCGGAAAGGAAAGAATAAAAAGGAGAAAAGAACAATTTGAATTAAAGCTCACTTGTTTCTATAGATCAAAACCGTCCATTTGTTCGTTTGCTGGTGCAATGAGCCAATTTAGAACACAAAGTTGACATAAATTGGCAGT
>JANTOQ010418906.1:0-11780 GCA_027564595.1 Bythotiara depressa
ATGTGATGTAGTTTTTGTATTAACCTTTGATAACCCTTCGTCGTAGAAGTTTTAAGTTAAAACCATTGAAAAGAGCATAGTCAGTTTAAAAAAACACACTCTTCAATGAAGATTGCGGCACGTTTTTTTATGAAGATTGTGTGTAAAACGGCATTATTTGAGAGTGAACTTTGATTGGAAATGTATATCTACAATAAGAAAAACTTTTAAAAAAATCTCAGAAAAACTTTAAAAAAAATCTGAGACAATCTATTTAAGTTCTATGTTAGACAAACCAAATAAGCGCAAAGTAAAGGAAAATATAAATTTCCCATAAAAAATTAAACCAAATGCAGAAGTCTCTGTAGAATTGAGAGTTAAAAATCCTTAATAATGTAGTAACCGTCGCTTTAATTCGCTATCAGCGGCATCCGTACGTTGCTTTTTGTATTGATCATACTTCGTTCTGTGTTGCTTTTTTGTCCTCGTCACAGCACTTTTGTGATCACTTGTACCCTTTATGCCATATATGACCTCATCTTGTTGACGTTGATTAACCGCACTATTTCCATTAGGTACAGCTACAGCTCGATAATAATGATCGGTCGTACCCTTTCCATTTCCATTTCCATTGGGCAAGCCAAAGCATGATGATAGTAATCATCCGCACCATTTTTATTGGGTACAGCCACAGCTTGAAGATGTTGATCAGTAGTACCCTTTCCATCGAATACATCCATAGCTTGATTTCTCTCTTCACATTTCTTCTCTTCTGTAATTTCTAGTAAATATAAATTCTGCAGTGGTCTTCGAATCAAAGTATATTTAATATATTAGTATATTCAATACTACCTCAAGTTCTGTAACTACATTTTATAATCCTTCATATGTAAATCTAGCATTTCGTAGACTTTCCTTTAAACATCCCAATAGTTGATCTTATCATTCGCTCGTATATCTCTCCCCACCATAGGGTTTTCACCAAGTTGAAAACCCATTTGATTCCTATTTCTCTCATAGATTTATACGCATCTTTAGCTTTATAGGTATTCTCATTATCTGAAAGCAATCATTTAGGGATTCCTTTCCTTACCAAAAATATTTTGAAGCTCCTTATGAATCCATCTGATTTTATATCCGGTTCCAATTTAATGTGTATCATTTTAGATGTTGCACAAGCAAACAGTACAATTCAATGTGCATCATTCTATATGTTGCACAAGTAAACAATTCAATGTGCATCGTTCTAGATGTTGTAAACAGTAAACAGTCCAATGTGTAACATTCTCGATGTTGCAGAAGTAAACAATTTAACGTGTATCATTCTAGATGTTGCACAAGTAAACAATTCAATGTGTATCATTTTAGATGTTGCACAAGTAAACAATGCAATGTGTCACATTCTAGATGTTGCACAAGTAAGCAAATCAATGTGTAACATTCTAGATGTTGCACAGGTAAATGGTACAATTCAATGTGTAATATCTTAGATGTTGCACAAGTAAACAATTAATTGTGTATCATTCTAGATGTTGCACAAGTAAGCAATGTAATGTGAAACATTTTAGATGTTGCACAAGTAAACAATTCAATGTGTATCATTCTAGATGTTACTCAAGTAAGCAATGTAATGCGAGACATTCTAGATGTTGCACAAGTAAGCAATTCAATGTGTATCATTCTAGATGTTGCACAAGTTAACAGTACAATTCAATGCGTATCATTTTAGATGTTGCACAAGTAAACAATTCAATGTGTATCATTTTAGATGTTGCACAAGTAAATAGTACAATTCAATGTGTACCATTCTAGATGTTGCACACGTAAACTGTGCAATGTATACATTGTTAACTGTACTGCTCTTCTTTTCTTTGGTAAACATCGGTCCTGCAAAATCAAATCTGTCGTGCTAAATGGTTCACTTGGTGCAATTCGAAATTTTGGCAACTGTGTTGCGATTCTACATTTACATAACATGCCTTCTATGTTTCTGCACACATTGCATCTTTTAATTTCTTACTTCAGTACTTGTCTACCTCTTAATATTCAGTACTTGGTTCTTAATTGGCCTAGCGTTTCTCTCGCACCGCTATGATAGACTTGTTCATGAGCTTGTAGTATTAATAATATTGCGAATCTATGGTCTGCAGGAAATAATAAGGGGTAATTTGCTCCGTACTCTGCTCTCGCAAAACTTCTTTGCTATCTAACCAATCCTAACGAATCTTCAAACAAACTCATAGCTCCTTTCTACTGACTGTAGCGCTGGTCTTCCTTCATTTTATTCTGCATCTCTTTTATCCATTCATTTCTAGCACCTTCTATTTTATCTGTCATCACTTCCCCATGTATATTCTTGTTCTTCCTTTTACAATTGTTGACAAATTTACATACTATTTCTGTACAAACGAATAATTTATCTAAACTGCTGAGTATTGTTATATCGATAACTTTGCTCAGACCTAGCTTTTCTTCTGTCTTCACTAGGTTAACCTTTGTCTCTATGGCGTAGCTTATCTGTTTTTCTAACCTCTCCGATCCATCGTTCTGAGTCAGCAAGGTTACCTTCTGTAGGTCATGTTTCCTTTTGTTTCTTCAACCATTCTGGGCCTCCAAACCACAATCCTCTTTCTCCCAATTCATCAGGTCTATAACCACGAGAACCGATATCTGCAGCATTGTCATTTCCTGGCACATGACACCAGTACTGTTCATCAGTCAGCACTCTAATTTCTCTGCTGCTGCTTCTAATCCAATTCAAAATAGCCTTTGAGTCACTGAAGCAAAAAATTCTTTCTACCTTTGTTACGGTATTAAAACCTTTTTGCACTTTTACAACCAGTCTGGAAGGATAACAGCTGCTAATAATTGGTTTGCTTGGCTGTAAGGGTTGCCCTTATCTTTGCAGCAACAATACTAACTTCAACTGTTGAGCATAATGTCTCTATTTTGACATACACCACTGCATCATATGCTTTCATCGGGCATCTCCAAAACCCAGCAGTTCAATTCTTTTGATTTCGTTGACATATCTCAGATAACACCGATTGATTTTTATCTCATTTCTGGAGAGTGCAGATAAGCACTTCAATCAAATCAACCATGATTCTTCATCTAACTGTTCATCCCAGTCTCTGTTATTTAAACACAATTTCTGAAAATGCACTTTCATTTCTACCACGATAGGTGAGATGATTTCTAATGAGTCTTAAATCCTTGCAGTAACTTGTAAAATTGACCTCTTCGTATAAGGTTAATTAATTGGCAACTTCACAAAGTTCTTCGAATCTACAATAAAATGTATCCATCTCTACATTCCAAATCAAACGCAAAGTCTTTTGTTCCTCTTTATGCATGACTTGATTTGTCGGATTTAGCTGTTCTGAGTACTTCTCAAATCTCCAATCAGACTCTTTCCTTCGTTGTTCTGTCAGTGTTCTTCTTTTTCAATCTTATCTAGTAAATGTTTTGAATTTGATGTTCAATTTCTCAGGTTGAATCTAGCTTTTTGGAATATTTTATTGCTTTTTCTGTATAATGTGAAACCTTTTTCTTCATTTCCAACTCCTCCAGTTAAAATCATCTACATACAGTGCTTCTTTATCTCTTCAACAATCTCGTATTCTTTATATTTTTCTAAATGTGTGCAAATAGTTTCTGCCAGCAGAAATATACACTACTATTCACTCCAAAGGTCATCTTGTAATTCTAAAACTCGCCAGCTCCGGATTTGTTTCCATTAAAATCTTCACCCACTGGAATCTCAAGATATCTATATCACTTTCGGACACTTCTACGTTTAAAAATGCTTTCTCGATATTAGCAATAATTGCCACTTTATGAAACATAAATCGAACGAGAACAGGAAACAGCTCTGACAGTAGATTTGGCCTCATCTTCACACAATCATTGAGGGATAGTCCCTTTCCTTTTTAAGACGCATCAAAAAATATTCCCAATTTTGTAGTTTCTTTGTCATTTCTGATGACTGCCTTATGCCGTATATAATGTATCTTCCCAACTTCATCTTCATCTGGTGCCACTTCAATAATCCCATATTTGGTAACTGATCTTGAATTATTTTATCATATTCTTTAAGCATTTCTGACTAGTTCTTTAATTTACTGATCAACCTCTGTAATCTCCTAATGCACATCTGATAACCATCTTCTTTCCATGGCAATTTTACTTCATACCTTTTTCAATTGAAAAGGATACCATTCAATGTTAGCTCTATATCTTTACTAACACGTCCACTATCTCTCAAAACATTTTAAATACTATTATCAATCACTCATTGTTCACACTTCTTATATTCACTGATAAAACTGATGTAGCTTTATAGTCCTCTTCTGATTGTTGTTCATGAAGAAGCGGTCCTGATGTGATCGAACCTAATGCTGCCTGGATTGCCACTGGATCAGCCTTTAAACGCCGAATAGCCCTACATGTATAACCAGTAATATAAATCCCTATTAACACCTGTAGCTCAGGGTATTTTTCACATTTTTAATCATTTGTAAACTTGATGCCTTCAAATTCTTTGAACCAACCTTCATTCAGCTCCACAAGCCTGCTCTCGACTGGTGAGCAACAATCTCAGGCACAGCATAAGCTTTAATATATAAATCGAAATCATTTTGAACTCTTAAACATTAGGATACGATACCACATTCTCTGTACATTCCATTATATCCCCAAATGTTTTTATGATTGTCTAATTTTTACTTTCTATTTCTATGTGCAACTGTAGGTATTTCGCAACTTTACTGTGACATAAAACTTTTCGCTTCCAGTGTCAAATAATATCCTACAGTTGACTCTTCGTTTACTTCTGCTCTAGCTGCCTGCAGTAAAGGAGGAGCTCGTACATTGGAACATATATTTTGGGGCCTCTCAGTATGATATTTCCCCCCATCAGTATTTGTGCTCCTTTTCTCATTGCTATAACAAATGCTCTGGAGAAGCATCTCCAGGTAGATCTACACTCACGTGCTAAATATTTGGCCTTAGGAAAATATAGCATCTTCTATGCATCTTAATAATTGCTACATCTGTCACTACACTACACTGGTCTGTGTTATGATTTTGTTTACAAAATATGCATTCTACAATGGTTTTGAGCCTTTCCCCCTGTATTAAACACTTTTAACATTGAGCTGTTGATGTGTAACTGTAATTGTTAACAACCCTCCATTCATACCTGGCACGAGATTGCATCTTTCGTGGGCTTTTCTCTATCATCCTTAACCGTTCTAGTACATTATCTATTCTCCACACTTGACGCGTTGAATCAAACTTCCGAGTTAATCTTAACCGTAGCTCATTTTGTAGTTTGTTGAAGACCAGTGGCACTAGCATCGTTTCATATGACTCTGGTGGTACATCAAGTAATTTTAAGCTTCTGATATTTGCCTCTACTTTGTCATAGAGATCCATCAATTTTCTGGTGTCCGAATTTGAATGCATCGGTATCAATTCATGGATAATATTATATTATTATACTCCCCAGTCGACTCAATCTCATCTGCGATCTCTTCGTCCTCTAAACTGTTTCCAATCTGCTTATCTAGATATGATATGTCAAAATATTCAACTTTTCTTCTAAGCATCTTTTGTGAGAGAGCAATCTTAATCTCTGATAATTTCTATCCTGATATTCTTCATCATCTCATTTATCTCATTTTCTTGAACTTCTTCTTCGTTATTCTTATTGTGTCTAGTTTGTGTGTCTCGTTTGTCAGACTCTTCTGATTAACGTTTGTTGATATCTTCTTCTTCCGACTTTTACTTGCTGTTAGTTTTTTCTCCAAATGTCTGTTGTGACTTCAAATCTCTACATACATATCCGGCTCGGTGGACCATGTTTTAACTTCTTATAGAGGACTGTAGGGCTTTAATTCTACGGAGAGAAGAAGCCTATTATTAATCATACAACGTTTTTCCAGATGGGCAGACTATTTCTCCGCTTAAAGTTTACACCGTGTATTCTTCATAGGGGTAACATTTGTGTATAACACAATTTTAAGAAAACGTTGACTAAGTTTTCACAATCCAACTTAACCTACCTTTTTCGAAGTTTTATAAAGCTGATAACATCCATCAGGTATATGTAGAATAAACAAAACATTTACACAAGAATAAACTAAAACATTTCTCAATTATATAAAAGCGGAGCAGAAGGATGGCCTTAATTGCACGCCATAATTAAATTCTAAGTTGTTTATTATTCTAATTTCGTAAATAAGTCACAAACAAACATAAACTTCCATCCTAACCGACTCGCAAGAAAACGAACACTGTAAAATCGGAGAGATCACGAAATCTCTCCAAATAGCATGACAGAAATGCATAAGCTGGTTTCAATTCTACAGTAAACAAAGTATGTATGTCTCAGTAATAGGCAAATCTAGAATGGAGGAAAATGAAACCAAAATGATAGAATTGACACTATTATTTAGAATAATATTATTGGAGAGTTATTTGAGATACTGTGCGCCATTATATTAAATAGTTCTAAATTTGTATTCTATAGATTTATTGCATAACTAAGAGATAATATAAAACAAGCTCAAAACAATGAAATACAGTTTAAACTATATACAATATTAAAATATTTACATTAGATCGCATTCGATGTTGTTTAGTCTCAAATCTTCTCCTAAATGTTCATCTTTGGTACGGAAAGGTGTCCGTTACCCGCTAACACACAATAATCTCATTATTCTAAACGATATTCGAACACGGAACGGTAGAATAACCCTATTTATTTGTCAACACTCCATGTGTCCCTCCGTTTGTTCCGAAAACGAGTGGAGAAAAGCCAGTACTCCTTCGTTATACTCTCGTGTTTTCCCTTGTTCGTGTTGATTGGAAATTTTACTGTCGTTTTATGGGAATTGGATTGCGAGTTAACATGCGTTACTCTTACGTCAAAAATGCATGCTGTCCTCGTTTCCAAAAACCACTCGCTTTTTTATCTAACCGTGCATCATCCTCAACATTGGCTGTTCTATGTTGCAATATTCATTTTTACTGGCAACAAATGCGGTTCATTGCACACTATATTTAATAAAACTGTAAAACGTCTCGCAAGTTACAAATCTTTACAACTTTTTTACAAGATAAAGCGTGGCTGATATTGAATTGTTTGGTACATACGGACACCGATGTTCTAGGGAGATACCATACCTCAAACGGAGTACATCTCTAAGTTCTTCTTTGTTAAGATCTAAATCTTGGGTTTTTAGCGGTAACACGCTATATCACAGATTATTAAACATTTTTAGGTATAGTGTCTAGTGTCTCATTTAAGCTAGTTTTCCCAATTTAACTTGACACACTTATCAATGTTTTTTACGTCACACTGTGTGTTGTCGGTCATAATTTGTCTCTCTCATTATTGTACACTGTTCAATAATAGATTTGACATTTTGTTACTAAGCTCAATCCTCAATCCTTCGTTTTTAAGTGGTAGGAATATTATTTTTCGATAGCCTTCGTCTAAATGATTGTTAATGTCAAGTAACATTGATATATGGTATAAAATGTCACCATTTTCAGAACTTGCTCCACAGGAGCACATATACAGTGTGCTGACATAGCTTGTGACCCACAATATACATAAACATGACCTAAGGATCATTTCGACGAAACGAATAATTATTTTTATTTATCCGGTTTGCTCTGAATATAAATTTCAGTAAATGCATTCTGTTGATTGTTATGAATTAGTTGAAAACATCTTAATTGAATAAACATATGCAAGAATAAGTGACCTCATATTGCAAGTTCAAATAAATACTTATATCTCCTCTGGTTCTTTAACGTTCCTTATATGTTGCTTTGTTATGAATTTCTTGAAGGAAAAGCTGCCCTTTTGTTTAAACGTAAACTGTTCATCAACTTATAATAATTATGTCATGTTATAGATGATTGTAAGTCACTGTATATTAAAGAATTGCACGTAGTTGCTGATCTAGATATAAAAAGAATAAACACGACATTTGTAAAGGATGGATCCGCGGATTGGAAGTATGAATATACACCTAATAAAGAAGAAAAAATCCAATGGCCTGGGAATGTACCAATAGAAAAGATTAGGGATGTTCCAGAGTGCGGATTTGATGGTAATCATTGTCCAGAAATACGAGGTTCAACGAAAGGTAACACAAATCATTGTTACTAAAATATTCCAGATTTGTATTTGATAGGATTCTTCCGGAAATATATATTTCCTTTTAAGCGAATAATAATTAAATAATGAACATGTGAAAATATGAAAAATGTTAATATTTATCTGTAAAACGATAGGATTGGCATTTAGTATTATATGTTACACTAATTCTGAACAACAGCGAAGGTAAAATCTCCATCGTAGATCTTTATAAATTCATAGTATCGAGCCCTTTCCGTTGTAGAAGTGTTTTATAAGTGTCTAATTTGGATTCATGTGAAAGTTTCATAAAAATATACATTTTAAAATACGGTTCTACTAAACAGTTGTTTTCGGTACCACATTTGAAAACATGTTGGTCAAATATATCGGAACCATTATCAGATCTAGAGGATGAAATATGGTTGTTTGTTCGTTTTCTTAAATTGTTCGTTTTCCCTATATAAGTTTCTTTACTATCGCACATGTTGCATGCAAGAAAATAGATTACGTTTTTACTAAAACATAAGATCTAATGTCCCAAATTGTCCCATTTGACGTCGGAAAAGATTTTTCGCATATTTAACATCTCTTATCTTTGCCTCTTTTGATACTATTTTCTGATGTTTTATTTTTTTGACTGTAGTTTAAATGTATCAATAATCTCTTGATAGAGTTAGGTTGTCGTAAACCTAATAGGATTTTAACATCTTTAATTCTTTCTTTGAGTTCTTCATCATTGATATTTGAAAGGGGTGTATTTATTGGTTTATTGGTGAAAATAAAAATTTGAGTAGTTGGTTGTAACAATTGGTATTATATTTTTATTTGGAATAGGTTTCGTAGCTGGTCCTTGGAGTTTGGCGTTGTGGATTCCTTTATTTATTACGTCTTTGTGATAATTACAACATTATTTGACCCTTTTGAAACAAATGTTCTGTTTATCATGAATGTCTCTTTTTCTACATATAATTTATATATTAAAGTATATATTTTCTGAAAGCTTAATAAATTGTCTATTTAACCAACCTAAGTAATAAGCTTGCTTTTGTCGTTATCGAGAGAAAACAATTATTGAACGTTATTTTTTGTTGTTTAATAAAATGAGCTCCACGTGCTGGTGCCATTATTTCTTTCTAATAAAAATACATCATCATAATCCTGAAGTTGTTCTCTAACAAAGGGTGTCGGGATTTTTCTTAAAAAGTGTTTGTTGGAGAGTTATGATAAAATAAACAATAATATTCCTGACATTAACCATATTGTTTTAACGATAAGTCTTTACACGACGATAAAAAATGAACGACACGAAAACAAACAATTCCAGTTTTGATGCCGAATGCTCACTGATTCGAAAAAGTATTGTTTCATTTTTTTTCGTAGCCGGTGCCTGAAGATGGCAATATTTCAAGAATTTTACTACAGCGAGAAAACTTTTACTACAGCGAGAAAACTTAAATTTCCTTTGCGTCCTTTAGCCGTTCATGAAACAAGGATGTTTACAAGTAGTTCATTTAAATTTCAAAACACTTTTAAAATACGTATTGAATTTTCAAGTAGAAGGTTACCTCCTTGATTTTAATTAGATTAAGTTTGTCGATTAAGTTTGTCGAAATTTTAATAAACATCTTTATTAACACACAATGGAAAAAAAAGTCAGAAAGTATATGTATCCTACCTTTTCCAACGAAAGAAAATTAATTTTTATTCTTCTAACAGCAGAAAAATATTCCTTATATATCAATCTTTAGGATTATTAAAAAATACTTTTTGGTAAAGTTTTGACTTTAAAAGGTTCAAGTATCCTTAAATTAAATGAAAGATATTAGCGTTTGTCACCTCCTTAAATTGTTTAGATGAATTTCCATTTTTTCGACGTTTGAGGTAAATACGATTATACGTTTTGCAAGATTGTATGGTATATATCGTGTTTGGCATGGTGGCTGTTGTAATCCAGGTAATCATGAGAATTTGAGTCCTTGAAATAAATTTCGGTTTCTATTTCGTTATTTTCGTGATAACTTAACATACAGAAAATAAAGTTTTTGAATTATTTCTCCACTTTCTGCAGTAAGGACGGCTTTTTCGATAGTGTATTTACTTTGTGGATGTTGGGAATTCAAACATGTTTTAAATAATTCGATATCTATATCTTTATGTAGTGGATTGAAACCATCGTCCATGTAACGTTTATTATTTTCTTCTATTTATTTGCATATAGTTTGTAGAAAGTATTGTGGTAATATTTTTGGATAAAATGGTGTTTCCTCTAGGAATCCTATTGTTAGGTGTTTTTCACGTTGTTTCTCTATCCAGTATTCAATAGCTGATATGCCTAAATCTTTATGAATACTCATTCTTTATGAATACTCATATATAAACTCTCAATGTCACAGCTTAGTAAGGTACAGTTGTAATTAATTTCTTGAGGTTAGGTTTGTTATATATACAATTTATTAAGCTTACATTCGTATATAAATTATTTGAAGAAAAAGAGATATTTATGTTTCATGTGTTTCTTCTTGCCAGCCGCTATACGGTTTATTATTACGCAAACTATGTTTGGTATTCATTTACCGACTTCGGAAGGATGGAAAGCTGAGTTGACTTTGGAGCAGTGTAGTGACTTAAGAAAGCAATGTGCCGCTGGTTGGACTCGAACCCGTGTCTATCAAATTACACCGCTCTTATAAAGTGAAAGAACTATAAAATTGTGACAAGCTACTGTTTAAAATTTTTGATAGAGCTCCTTCCGTTCCGAGATGCATAGCATTTGTTCAGTTTTCACACTAATTAGGAAAGTGTTTAAAGGTGGGCTTCCACACAATCGTTTCTTGGTGTGCAGGTACGTAATTTTTATTTTACATAACATTTTGAAGACTAGAAACGAAAAATGAAAAGTAACTTAAAAAAATTCACTGCAATGGGAAAAGTTTTTCTCACCGATTTATTTTGTCTTATATCCACTAATGGACACTTCCTCGAATTGACGTCGTAACCGTGAAAAGTACATAATTTTATAGCTATTTTAGAAAAAGAAAATAATGATTTTTCACCTCCATCCCAATCGCAGTAGACTAGTTCTTAGTTGTTTCTCGGATTTTCTGGTTCACGGCATGTTACGCTCATGACCCGCTGCTGGACTGAGAGACTAGTCTATTCTACAATCGCATCTCTTCAGTAGTCATCGATGTTCAAGCGCACTGCCCTTCTTGTTAATTAAATTAATTTCCAACTCCGACGCCACGTGGTATACGTCTTTTAAAATCAACTTTATATCGTTTATAATGAATCAACATCATTTGCCCAATAAGTGTTTACAGGTAATTTAATCGCAATCACAATACAAAATGTTTTAAGAAGAAGAAAAACATACCAAATGTTTCGTATAAATATCAAGCTCTAAAATGTTATGCCAACAGGTGACATAATATTTTAGCATGCTATTTATAAATCATTTACTTGCAAAAATGTATTCAGTTATTACTCTGCCATGATACTATAAGTAAATTATCAGATCTTGACTGGTTTCTTCTCTTCTTTTCGTATCCTAGGTAGAATGTTTCTTTACCTTTATAAATTCAAAAGAAACGTTTTATGAAAACCTTTATATTCCATGCATACTTCTTCTTCTTCTTCTTCTTCT
>JANTOQ010419128.1:0-11780 GCA_027564595.1 Bythotiara depressa
ATAAATAAATAAATAAATAAATAAATAAATAAATAAATAAATAAATAAATAAATAAATAAATAAATAAATAAAAAGCATGCCTTGATAATCATGACTGCTGTGTAAATAAATGCCAATGTGAAGATAGTTGGCATCATTGATTGTACCACATTAATGAATGTATCTTCTTTGTAGTTCGGGAACGGTAGTTGCTAAAAAAGATAACGTTCATCAAGTAATAAGCTTACAACCTTGAAGCATGCAACATAGTGTCCTGGAAATGTATTAAATCACTGCTCATTTCTTTGCTGTTTTGCGTTTTCCAGGGGGTTATTAATTGGAAATATACAGTAAAATTAATTTGGAAATAGCCCATTAAGACCCCCTGGCACCTCACAAGGTATATTCATGCATTAAAGGGTTCAATGAGTTTGGGTTGGCAGTAAGTGACTAGCGTTTGCAAATTAATGACCATACAATGTATCATTAAGTGGCATGCTATTGAATGTTTTTGCTGTCGTTTGCGTTTATGAATGTTGGGTTTAAATAAAATCTTTACTCCTAAAAATTAAAAATAAAAGAATAATTTGAGTTTTCCCTGAGTATATAAAAACCTTTCAGAAATTCCCTGAGTTTTCCAGGTTTTCCCTGAGTTTTCCTTAAAAACAAGGTTTTTCCAGGTTTTGTGGCAACCCTGCTTCAGGTGATTTATAAGATCCTGATATAGAATATAAATCATAAATAAATGAAACTCAATATTTGTCATAATATTCTAAAAACAGTACAACTGAATTAGATGAACTATGGACACACACACAACCAATTAATACCATGACAAAAGCAATAACATACCATTGAGGAATACACACAACCAACTAATACCATGACAAAGGCAATAACATAACATTGAGGAATATACACAACCACATAATACCATGACAAAAGTAATAACATAACATTGAAGAATACACACAACCAATTAATACCATGACAAAAGCAATAACATAACATTGAGGAATGCCAATCACTAATTCAGAACCTCCAGAGTAGCATGTATTTGGTTGGCAAAGAAAAGTAAATTTACCTGCATCATTTTTGCCGCAGTGTATGCACTGTTGTTTGCCTGTTCTTGGATAATGGCAGTATCGACATGGTACTGAATCCAAATGAATGGACTGTCATAAAACCTGTAATAAATAAAATATATATCAGTGGTTACTTTTGCTATGATAAATCATATGTTCAGGCATTAACTCCTTAACAGAGAAAATTTCAGATGGTTTCTGTTCTGTACATGTGTATTATAATTTGAAAATCAGAAGCATCACCAGCTCTTTCATCTGCCATGTTTACATTTTCAAAAAGTCAGCAAGTTTTTGTAAAAGTTGATAACCATGTAAAATAAAGTCCAACATGTCTATTTACATTTACAATCACTTTCCTGTTGCTCAACCACTTTTTTGCTGCTAGTAATAGACTTTAAAGTTAAATATATATCAGCAATGGATATATCAGTCAGTCATTATTTGGCCTTTGGAAACATGTAACGGATATATCCATCAGACCCTGTTAAGGGGTTAACATCTTCAAAACATTTTTTTTATTTAATTAATTTTCATTATGTACCATTATGTAATTGACCCAATGTGCACAATGTGTTGTATCATATGTGATAAGACACCCTGATTCTTCATTAAATTATAATAGTTTTCCATGAGAAATTTACAATGGACAGGAGGTATATTTAGGAACAAATTAATGTTGATGACAAATTCTGGCATTCTGTTCAATAGAACGACTGTGAAGTCTATATTGTTAGTTGTTGATCTGGCGGTAAGAGATCTCAGCCCAGTCAATAAATCCATCTAGGAGATGGAAAACTCTGAATTCAAACCTTGAGTAAACTGAGCTCTTTAGCCTTGGTGGGCATTCCGTTTAGTGGGTAGTGCCGCAATAAAAAACACAGGGGTATCTTATGACTAGATCCACTTATTTAGCAGAGGCTGTTAGGAAGAGCATTCAAGTCATGCTTCAGTGTCTTCCAACTTGTGGGAAGGCCCCATTGTCTTACTTATGTTAGCATGGAAATGGATGTTAAATATACAACAACAACATCTTGTAACAAGGGTCTAAAAAATATTAATTTGACAACCCAGCTCAGAGACAATAATAAAGAGTCAACCGACCCAAATTCAATGATGAGTAATGAAGAAAATGTTATTGAGTGAGACTAATTATAGTTTATTTACTGCTAACTGTAATTTTGGCATAAACAAAAACAACAACATAAGATTTACATTAATAATACATTCCTCTTTTTACTTCCCCTCTACCCCAACCCCAATATCTATAACATTTATCTACAGGTGAAGACATGCATAATAACACAAAACATATCAGTGAAAAAGAAGTCCTGTACAGTTACAAAAGCTCTTCTTCTTTAAAAAAAAAAAAAGAATGAAAAGGGTTTTGTTTCGTCATGCTTTTGATTTACTTTTTCTAAGATTCTGGGAAAAATATGTTTGTTCTTACAACCGATTGACCAAATGTTATGTTGTTTCTGTGTTTGCCCATAGATCAACTAACTAAATTAGTCTCATGTTAATCAAGAATGTGAGAATTAATTTTTCTAATTTTTCTGATAATGAACAGATGAGCAGCAATGCACACATCAAGGGCAAAATGATTGCACACATATTTTAGACTTTTTCTAAAATATGAACAATTTTTCTTTCCGTTCTTTTTTAACTTTACATTTGATCTTTGTAAATACATTTTTAAATCAAATAACAAATCATTTTTACTTCTTTTTTAGCAAAATCATAATAAAATGTAAACACAGTCGTAATTTATTTCATTAACCAAACGGCACATCCATAAATGATTTTTTAATGCAAACATTTTCTTTCTATAAAAATAATTAGTCGATTATTTGTTGAACAGTTTGTTGGCTTATGTTTTTATTGTGAAAGCAACTTACAGCTAGTACCTATGAAACTTAATTGTATATATAGCATATATTAAATGTGAGAACAAAGCTTACAGCAACAATAGATAAAAATATTTTGAAGTATTCTCAGCTCTGTCTCTACAGAAGAAACACATACATATAAAATACATAAATTATTACTGGGTGTTTATTAACTACTTGCAGCCATGTTTTGCTGAAATTCCAGTTTGAGATGGGCTTTTTATTTAGAACCCAGTATTTCTAGTAGCATTCTTGTTATAACTTCTCCAAATAGGTGGTCTTCAAATTTTGGATTGGGATTTTCTGTTTGGGTACTTGGCAGAATTAAGTTGGGCTAAGGCTGAAAACATGACACTTTCAACAATGCTTCTTTGTTCTTTCATTTTCTTTGTTAATTTCTTTACTGAAGTATTACTAACAGAATAGAATAGAATAGAATTCAATTTCTTCCTGAAATCTTTGGTTTTCGCAAACACTCAGAAAAATGATTTTTGTATTTGCCTTCACATCCATGTAAGACTAACGTGCCATCGATCTTCAAGTTCACATTGTTTCTTGTATTTTTGTTTGTTTGTGCAGCTGAATATTTCAAATAATTCAAATAATCTGCTCCTGTCAAAACTTCTTATCAATTTTTTATGAAAAGATATTTTGAATATGCTCATTCAAGCAAATCATGTGGAATTCAAAATAGGAATTCAAAATAGAAATGTTTGTGTTCTGGCTAGTTTCCATTTCACTTTCAGAACTGCCTTCTTGAAGCCTTTCTGCATCCTCAACTGGTACTGTACTTGCATCTTTTGCTACAAAACCAACTTTGACTCTCTCTGAGAGTGTTTCCTTTGTTGGAATTAAAACTGCCAATTCTTCAAGGTAAAAGCAAAAGTTCCACAGAAGAGGAAAATAATTCAAGTACAATAATTCAATACCGTGATATTTTGTTTCGTATCCGCTACTATATTTTCAAAATGAGTGAGGTATAAACCATATTTATCCACAAAACCTGCCATAGCTTTTATCTTGTGGTTAATCCAACGTGTGCCCGTGACCTTATGAAGTTATACCTGACCATCTTCGAACCCAAAGAGTTCGATAATAACTCCATACATTGCTCTTACCTCATGAAGCTTCTTATTAGATTTTTGATAAATATAGAATAAATTTATTAGGCATGTATTCACTTCTTCCATACAATTATTCAAGGCATCTTTAATGCAAGCTCCAAACGATGAGACAGGCACCAATTAAATGCAACCCAGGGAAGCTCAGATTTAGATAAAGAAAATAGTCCCGATTTCAAACCACTGTTTACAGAGGTACCATCAGAGCATAGGAATACGATTTATATAATTTTATAAAATAATTTTTCAAAAATTTCATTAAAATTTTTGCAATTCTATTGTAATCTATCATCGATCTTTACACAGACGGGACAAGTCATAGTAAAATCACGATTAAAACAGAGTAAGGAAAACTATTTCAGCCATGCTTGTCTTGTTGCTAACTTTGGTACTTTTTGTTCAGACATTTTTTCTAAGCCAGTACACTAAATGAATGAAATGAAAAATGAAAAAACAGGTTACTTAAACAACAACAAAAACTTAATACGTTTTATTCAAATTCCCATAATAAATAATTGATTTGATACACGTGAATCTTGATTTAAAAAGAAAGTAACTGCTGTAGAAAATTTAAATTCTCTCCTTCATTCAATTTAAAAAACCTGTTAACACATCAATAAAATATTAAAACCTATCTTGAAGGGTGATAACTTTTTTAAAGATATATATAGACTATTATTCTGTAAATAAAAGTTAATCAAGATTTTAATTTTTCAAAGAAAACATGACATCAGGAACACGAGAAAGAATTGCGCGTGTGATGAAGAACAACAAATGCTTGATATAGTATTGAATGTTTTTCCTCTGTGGCGTTGGTCATTTAAAGCACTTTTGCTTCTTTCTAATGGTCATAAACACATTCTGGTCAGACATTAACCGACATCCGGCCACTATTTCGACCACTGGGTATAGGTCACATCACCACACAACTGAAAACACCTATAACTTTGGAAATCCATTCAATATAAAATAAAAATTCTGATGCTAATTCCCCGTTAAAGTAATTAATTTTAATAATTATAATCATTAACTCCATAACATATAAAGACTGGGAAATGGATTTGCCATTCAACCCTATTATGAGAACAACAGTATTGTTGTGTTGTAATACATAACCAGTGTGTTATTGGAACAAATATCTCTGTTGTGATTATTAGTGTTTTTATTTCTTCTTCTAAAATTTCACAATTTTACATAAAATACTGATGTCGTCATCAATATTGATATTTAAAAGGGAATTTTAGACTATATTATTTGAAACTCATAATGAGCCTAATTTGAGGGAAATTGAACAAACACAACAAGTTATATAGGGGTGGCAATTTTTCCTCCACCTCGTTTACGAAAAAATATTTCCAAATTCAAGGGCCAATTCTTATGGTAACTTTCAACACTTACAGAAAGTACAATTTCTCTTTACTGCTGGAGAGAATAGAAATGGCATTTATTTCTTAAATACTTGTTTTTGGGCAAACTGAAAGGAATTAATTAATTAATTAATTAATTAATTAATTAATTAATTAATTAATTAATTAATTAATTAATTAATTAATTAATTAAGCCTATTACCCTCAGGTATTTATCTTAATGATCTAAGTAACAACACAAGGTATATCCCACAATTCAAATGAAAAAGACATCATTCTTCGATACCCTGGAAAGACAAAGCTGTAGATATGGTTAACCCTTGAATGTGTAGTGTCCCCCGAAAAGGAGACAAATCATTGGTCATTTCTTTGTTATTTTGCTTTCTCCAGGAGGTTGATTAATGGAAATATAAAATGTAAAATAAATTTGGTAAAAACTGACGAGACCCCTTGATTCCTCATGAAATTATAAAGGTTTCCAATGGGAAATTTAATACAACCAGGAGGTATGTTTATGCATTAAAGGGTTAAAGAGATAAAAGAATAAATAGATAAAATAATAAATCCATAAGAAAACTTTGATGTAGCCAGGATGGAATAAAAGAAATAACTTACGATTTCCGACGAGGTCCAGGTTGTTGAAAGAATGGATACACCCATTTTGTCATCCAACTGCCTCTTCCATTCCTTATATATTTGTTGGTCATGGAATGAAGTAGACGTATGGAGTATTCAATTTGTGTTGGTAGTGGTGAATTCTCATGAACATTTTTGAATGTTATGACTGAAAGGAAATATGTATCAAACAGAGACTATCAGAATACGCAATTTATGCATTTATATTTTTAAAGTATATTAGCACTTGTTTTGATGTATCAGGGACATTTTTAGCCAATACTACTCTTCAAAACAACAAATTTGTACATAAAACATGATTCACTACACCACATTCATTTCACAAATGATCTGTGTTTGCAACAAAAGTTAGTATGGTCTACAATGCATCAGTTATTTTACACAATATTAAAGATTATTTGAGCCACAGGTGTGACCAGACTATTGCTCTTGGAATTGTGAAATTTCCTAATGTGCATGCACAAACATTTTATGCAACATTTACAGCATTTTGATACAGAGATTAATAAAAATCTCTTGGTACAAACATTCTAGGTAATAATTAGAGAATTTTGAAAGGGGCAGGTAAAGAATAAAATAGTAAATTAGTTAAGTATTTGCTGGAAAGTATATATATAAATCTAACAATAAACCAGTAAATATGTGCTTAAGTATATATAAAAACAAATAAAAAATCCACAACTCTCTTTGAACAATATTTTGGCTCTTATGAGTCTTCATCGACTCGTAAGAGCCGAAATATTGTTCAAAGACAACTGTGAATTTTTTATTTGTTTTTATATACATACATACATACATAATGTATATAAAAAAAACCAGTTTTATTGTTAACACATACTGGATTTTATGTTTTATTTACAGGCAAGGACATGAAGGAAGTTAAGCATTTTCAGTTTATTAATGTAATGTCCTGAAATGTACAGGTCAATGTTGAAAGGTACACTACACCAATTCTTGCGTAGAGATTTATAGAAAACAGGGCAAATCACAAAGGGGCCAAAATCTACTAAATTCTCAAAAATAGATACATGTTTGTTTTATATAATTTATGCAGTTAAAGACACATTTAACTTTGTTTGACCATGACTTTAGTTGGCAACATTTAGAGAACTTACCACCCAAATAAGTGTTCTTATTTTCCTTTGCGTCATTGAGAACCTGTAACTCAGAAGTAAAGGGTTTTCCATCAATGCTCGTGTTAGCCAGTGTTAAATTCATTCCTGCAGCTATAGCCCTGGATAGTATTGCTTTGGCTGAAATAAAAACATATGTAAAAATACCCAATAATGGCAGTCTAGTACATAGAAAAAAAAGAACAGCAAGTGAAACAATAGAACATGTCATCCTTTACATGCATATTATTTTATTACTCTTATTTTTGGCAATTTTAAGCTTTATTACACTAAATGATGGAAGTATTTGATTGAAAAGTGCCAAAGAACAAATGACTTCTGACCTTGTAAGGACATTCATAAAAGCTACTGCCACCAAACTAAAGGCCAAGATACATTCACAGATATTCACCACTCAATATTAAAACAACAAGTGCAAAGTGAATATTGAAGAAAATGTTTTCTGAATATTTAAAGACTAAAAAATAAGTTTCACATGCAACACATGTTGAAATTTTTGAATATTCAAAATAAAGAACTATTAATATTAACCATCAGGCCTTTCAGGAATAAATAAGTATGTGTGGAGTGGATCGCACGTGTAAATTGTTCTGCACGTGCGATGGCATGCGAATTTAAAAATGAATATAATGTTGACTAACTAAGCTAGCTAACCTAGCTTAAATATGATTCTTTAGCGTTTATAAAAACTATTTATATTATGCTTGTTGCGTGAAATAGTACCATGAGGCCATAAATTCCACGATCGTGGTTCGTGGTGTTTGAGAAAAATCCACGATTATGGTTCATGTTTGTTTTTTTAAACCACGATTGTGGATAGTTTAAAAAGCTACTAATGGTACAATGTAATTCCTTGGAAAATATTTTGTCTAGAATTATATAAATCCATTTCGCATTTAAAAATATATATATACGATCATGGATAATTTTAAGCTAAATAGAAGAACCACGAGAATATGATTTCCATGAACTGCATTCTTGAAAATAAACAGATTTTTTAGACTACCACCTCCAATGAACCAGAAGTAAATGATAAATGGAAAGTTATTTTTCTTTTTCAAAATTTCAATTTTCTTTCTTTCAAGAATTTTTCATTGAAGAATTGCACAATTTTAAGCATGGATTATGGTCATTCTGCTAATTCTCATATTCTTTTGACAAGGGTCGTGAATAGCATTCACAGGTTTTTTCTCACATTGGGAAATCGGAATGTCATCTGTGAAAAAGCATTTAGGAGTGTTTTCTAATGTTGAAAAATAAGGAGACTGGTCGTGAAAACACATTCACACTTGTGTTCTAAGGCTGTAAAAGTGGAATATCGGTCCTGAAAAAGCATTTATTAACGTTTTCTAAGGGTGGGAAATAGGACAATCACGTTAAAACAGCTTTTTAATGTAATAAATATTTGCCTGTGACATAAAAATAGTGGTAAAACAATTTTTTAACATAATGTCATAAAAATAGTGGTAAAACAATTTTTTAACATAATAAATTTTTGTTTGTAGTACATAAAATTGCTGTAAAACCATGTTTTAACGTAAGAAATGTTCATTTGGCACATAAAACTGGGGGGAAACAGTTTTTTAACGTAAGAAATTTTTATCCATAGCATGTAAAATTGTGGTAAGACAGTTTTATGGTATAAAAAACCTTCCTTCTTGGCACATCAAAGCCCTGGACACTTTTCTAAGGTCGTTTTAGCTTCATTTCTAGTCATAAAGATTTTCCGTGGACACTTTCTAAAGTCGTTTAGCTTCATTTCTAGTCATGGCAATGTGCTGTGGGTACTTTTTAAAGACCATTTTTAGCTTCATTTCTCATCGTGACAATGTGCCAAGGTCACTTTCCTAAAGCTCTTTGCTTCATGTCTAGTTGTGAAAATATCCTAATATCTTACCCTAATCCTATCCTATCCTAACACTTTTCTAAGGCAGCTTGGCTTATTTCTTGCAGTGAAAATATAACGGAGATATAACTTTTCTATGCAACAGACACTTGTTTTCATTCATTATTGACTTACTGTAGAATTTTATCTTTGTTTTGAAGTAAAGTTTCCTAACACTAATAGAAAATCTTTGATCTTTTTATTCGATTCTGAAAATGATTAGCTAAATTGCATCCAGTGGGAATTATTTATAGCATCAATAATGTTAAGGCCATGTTTCACGAAGCTATTATTAGAATAATATCAAAATAATCCTTCTGCATAATTTTTGCAATATTTCGAAAATATTTTTTTACTGATACACGTTGTTTAAATTCCATTTCTAAATAAAAAAGCAGAAAATAATTTACACAACACATGTATGTTAAAACATGGATATAAGTTATAATGACAAGCTCACTCGTATGGTTGTAACCTAGAAAATAAGAAAAGAAAGAAAAAGAGTATCTGGGCAAAAATTGGCTGCTGAAGGAACATGAAAGCCTAGTTACTAGGCTATTGCCTTTTTTCTTTGCACTTCTTTCCTTCTTGCACCCCCTCATCTAAAAGAGAAAAGAAAAGAAGAAGAAAAAGAAAAAGCTTTTTCCCAAGAGAATTAAAAAGCCAATTATAAAAGGGTGAAGAAGGGAGAAAAATGGTGGGTCTCCAGGCTAGGAACTTGAAATGAAGAGCTTACAACTGCATTCTCAATGAACTTAGACTGACTGACAAAAAAAGACTTCCGAAAGTTTCTTGATACAGTACTGGAAAAAAGTGGCTTAACATTTTTTTTTGATTTCAGTTCGGTGAAATCTAACCCAACCGAACCGAACCGATTCAAATAGGTCGCAACCCACATTTATAAACAATACATTTTTATTGCTCACCCGAAATGTCTAACGGCTTCTTTAACAATAGAATCAGGCATGCTTTGTTTTCCTAATGATTTAACTGAAATCTTAGAAAACAATACAGGTCCAGATGTCCTTTGTTTCCTAAAGGTTTTTATTGAATTCTATGAACAATAGACAGCCGATATATTCTCTGAAACATCGTTAATAAATTAATCTCATAACTCCAGTTTTTAAAAAGGGTTTCTGATCATCTATATTATCTGGGTGAAAGTTTACATAAATAAAGGCATTTTAAACAAGATTGTTCCACATAGTATTTATTTCTTCTTTATTGTATTCTTTAAGTCTACTTTGTTTATGCTGGATGACTGGAATCATCGTTCTTTAAAATTTATAAGATTTCGATCTAGCGAGAGCTAACGACGATCTACAACCCCATCTGATTCCCACAGCTATAAAAATATAGAACACTGTAAAACACTGTAAAACCTGTAAAAACAGGTGACTGATTTTTCTTTCCTTCAAATTAAAAGATGTATTAGACTGGTTTCCACATGCTTAGCAGACGTTAGGAAAAAACTTCATTTCATTCATTTTCTTGTCTGTCCTGATTATCATGTAAATGGCACTTGTAAAACGTTTTATAAAGCATGTAAAAATGATTAATAAAATGAACACCGGAAAGAAAGTTGGCTATAAAAATATGTCTCTACAGTATAAATGTTATTTTTAATCAAAATTGGGACTGGCTGGCTGTCACTTCCTCATAATTCAGTCATTATTACAATAAAACCTTTTTAATTTAGCTCAAATTTTATATACGTACTATAAATGTTTTAATAAAATCAGAAAATAACTTTCCTGCATTATGAGTGAGAATCATATAAATATGCTGTAGTTAAGCAAATAGAAACCAGGTTAATGGTTATGAAACTGACCTATTGCACACACTGTCTGTTTGATTTACCTGTTGGAAATTCCAGATGTGCAGTCATTAGATATATTCAGAATAATACTTTTGTATTCACATTTCAGGGGGTAAAAAAGGAAAGTAATCTTTCAGATTAAATGTTTCTTTCTAATGTTTGTGAAAGAAGCAAACCTGAAACTTTTCTTATTCTTCTGGGAATTTTCAGAGAGAAAAATATGCTACAATAGCTCCACAGATTATTAATTATATAGTAAAATTTTCCAAGTATCGAGATCAAAGAAATACGACATAAAATTATGATTATACGTGATAAAAATGGCAAATTTCGACATTTAGATTTGATCTCAAGGTATAAAAGTGACAAGTTACGGCGTTAGATCACGATTTCATGTAGTGAGATCGTAGAATTACGGCATTGCCCTTTGATTTCACGTAGCAAAATCATAGAAATGTAGCGTTACATTACGATTTCACGTTATAAAAACATAGAACTACGACGTTATATTACGATTTTACGTTATAAAAGTGACGAATTACGGACTTATTATTATGATTTCATGTAATAAAAATGAATAATTATGGCATTATATTACGATTTCACTTAGCAAGATCAGAGAATTTTGGAATTACACAACAAATTCAAGTAGTAAAATCACCGAATTACAGCCTTACATTATGATTTCTAAAAAAAAACTGGAAGAATTATGTTGTACTATGCACTCATGTAATAAAATGGAGTTTACTATAATCATGGGGAATTTTTTAATTTTTTATTAAAGAACCCCCATACATTATAATATATAAACATGTTTATAATAAGTTATTTAAACATACAGTTGTTTTTAAAATTTGTTTACTGAAAT
>JANTOQ010419572.1:0-11776 GCA_027564595.1 Bythotiara depressa
TTCACTTCGCCCGAAGTCGTGTAAACACTAACAAGCGTTTCACTGCACACCGAAGTGAACATGATTTAACTCAAACCAGTTTGAGTTCACTTCGGGTCTCATGTAAAGGCCACCTTAGACAAAACTTCAGGGACTATTTCTGTTCACCAGAGGGATCTGTGCCATGGTAGTGAAATTGTGTGAGCTACAAACTATATAACTAAATTTAGAAGAATGATAAGGAAACTGTACTATAGTCATCATAAAGAAACAAAAAAAATTATAAACTTAAACTAGTCATCAGTTTCTTCTTCAAGTTCATAAAGGATCTGCATAATCTTTATTCTCGCTAATTTGTTTTTTCTTGATGGTAGTGCTTGCAGAGACTCGAGCAGACTGTCACAAAACAGTTGATTGTAATCCTTCTCTTTCAAATCACCACTCAAATTCTTGACAATTGCGTTTTGCAGAAGATTGTCTAAATTATCTTCATTTTGCTTTTTTTGTTTTGCCTTTCACTTCTTTCTGACACTGATATCTTTGTCAACAGAATCAAAGTTGCTACAAAAATCAATAATAGCAGTCCTATTACTCTGTGATGTGTTTATATTGCATATATCTGCTGAAGAAGTTGATACAGGAGATTATAATATACTATGTAACTGTTGAGAGTTAAACGGAGGAGAATTGGGTGGAGAAACACACTCATATTTAAGTTAGATTGAGATTCTCTATTGCTGACAACATCTTTTAAAAATGAGAGCTCATTAAAGAAATTGCAAGTAGGAAGTACTTTATTTCCTTTAGAGCGACTTCAAGTAACCTCTTTGCGTCGTCTTGTACACTTTCTGTAATTTTCTTTCATTCTCTTAAATTATTTTTCCATGTAGTTCTATCTAAAGTATAAACAAAAAATATACATAAGTGCTTTATAACAGAAAGATACCATTATTGTTATAACTAGTTCAACAAAGATTATTATTTAAAGTGCTTTTTCAGGTCATAAACTTTGTAGTTTTATGTTTAAATATACTTGTTTTTACATAATGTTCATTTTATTCCTAAACATCACATTCTGCATACTGCGAAGAAACAAGAAAATAACTACATAGTTTTATTTAACCCCACAACTAGCACATTAAAAATAATAAGAAACAGATCCATGCTTTATTCCAGCTGTCTTTATTGTCTATCTATGTAGTAAACATACACAAATAAATAAAAACTTTATATAGAATTACATTTAAAGTTTTATTTACCATCTTCTAAATTTAACTTGACAGCCAACTTCCTCCAAATTTCCTTTTTCTTTGGAGTATGTTCTCACTCCTTACATCGGTGATCCCTCAAACAAGGATACTTCAGACTTCTGTTATAATATTTAAGGTCAGAAGATTGTGGTGATTCAGTGTCAGCAGACGACTCGAACTCTGTAGAACAAGTATCTTGAATATCTTTTTTTTTCTTTTTTTTTTAAATTCAAGTTAGGTATTAGCACATTACAGACACTCACATACACAACACTGCACCACTAGCTGATGAGGACAATTAATGTATATCTGTCAGACTAATGGCACACACAACATATAACATATAGTGGGTGTGGCCTGTGAGGGGTCCCTCCACATGGAAACATTGCCCAACGTCTCATCCGTAAACCTCTATACAAGATATAAATTTTTGCTCCAGCTGAAAATCGAACCTGTGGTCGCTCCGTCAAAGGCGAGAGAGAGAGTTAACCACTACACTAAGGATCCACATTGGATTGGATATCTTCATACTGAATAGTTTCTAAATTAGGTGCTTCCAGAATCCTATTAGGCTTCTCTGCGCACATTGCAAGAGTTCATCCATGGCTGCATAACCTCTATTCACTAACACATCTTCTCTTTTCTCCAACTCCTCAGTCCAGCTCTAGCTTTTCTCTGCCATGTTTTTAATTTTACTGCTTAAAAATATTTCTTGTAATTTGATTTACCTATTTTTTATTATTGAATATACTATTTTCTGATTAGCTCTTCTGGATTCAGAAAAAAGTTCACTTCATTTCAACTTTCAAAACTTTTCCATGGACAGGAAATTGAAAGAAATCATACAGTGTATGTAACTCCCCGGAAAATTTTCTGAAGTGTAAATACTCCTTGTTGATAGATCTCTACTATCCATTTATTGCAGTTCTACAGATCACGTATTTATATTCATTTGATATCAGAAATGTTTCCCCAATATTAAATCCATGATAGATGTCTTAAGTGTTTTGTGTAGCATGTTTAATGGTTGTGTAAACATGTAATTCTGTTTCAGACATAGAGACACATGTTTTGTGAATCTCTTAAATAAATAAACAGTTGAAAACAGGTGTTATGTTTGTATTACATATAGGAATGACAAGGCAGGAGGAGATTCTCAACAAATGGCTAAAATTGTAGATAAACCACACACAGCTTCAAAATACATTATGGCTAATGTCAATATAAGAAATCCAGATAAAGCACCCAAGTATCAGTATCAGATCTTCTGTTCACAATTTCCAAACACTATATGAATGTAATATACTTTCTAAAACATACAATATTACTTACAATGACTTTGTTTCATGTAATCAAATTAATCAAATTTTCTTTTAATTTTCATCTTGATAACCAGGGGTTGACAAATCACATACGTCCATACATCACGTATGCCAAGAAGTAGTTTTGTACCAAAAAACATTTTGAAATTAACGTCAACGTACACTTATTTATGAAAGTGGGGTCCAGGGGCAAAGTCACTGACATTATTTGTGTCTTTGGTGTCTTAGAAGTGCAAATCTATCACTTTGTACGTATATTGCAACTAACTAAGTAAAGAACAACTGTATAGAACAGCATAAATAAAAAATTATATGGACATTTTTTATTAATTTGGGCATGAGAATTTTGGCGGCCAATAGCACTTTTCGCTATGGAATATGTCCTGTATTAGCCCCAGGACATGCATGCTCGATGGAACATTTTATAAACATGCTAGAATGTCTTACTAGTTTTCCTATGCAAATTAAAACATGGTAGATGATAGATGTGCTCAGAGATTTGCTTCATGTATGTTTAACACATTCTGGAAAATCACTTTTCTCTTCATTGGTAACAAAAAATATCAATCTCTATGAACGCATCTTTGCAAACCTTTGTACACTTAAAGTACACATTGCTAAATCCATTTGTCAACCCCTGATAACATTACCTTCATTCAACCACCACTTCATTTTGGGCAATTGATCTATGCTTCTCTATCAATTTTGAAATGTTGTTCAAACATGCAAATCCAGAAAATAAATATTTTATCTGTCTAAGATACTCTCCATCCAAACCAACAGAAAAACTACCTCTCATCAACAAACATTTGTACTGTCAGTGACAACATATTTATTGTTACTCCTCTTTACCAGCCCTTTTTCAGTTACTATTTACTATTTATAGATATTATAAACATTTCTTTCTGTCAAAGTAAAATAAGAGCACTCATCTTGTTGATTAAAGAATCTTCTTAATGCCCCAGCTAAAATATAAATTAAATGTTCTGACATTACAAGGAAAACGTACGTGTATGTTTGTGTAAAATACTGCAAAACATTAATTTTATATAATTCCTTGATCATTTGTAATTCAGTCTTAGCCATGAATGGTGTGAGAGCACACACCATCTTCATTTATCGTGTGTGATGGATCACATACCTACAGGAAGCCATATTGCACGCCTACAGAATATATAAATAAATGCTTGATTACTTTAAAAAATACAAGATGGGAATTTTTAGAGAAAGAAAATATATGCTATAAGAATGCAACATTCTGATTATTTTTTGTAACGATATGTGAAGTTTTTACTGCAAAATTGCGGCTTGGGATTTGGGAATGCCGTAATTTTTTGCATTTGTTAACTGTTCAAAATATGTATTTTTTGGACCTTTAAATTGACATTTAGATATAGCACTTACTGGTGTATCTTTACATTTGTTATTTCTTTTGTTCTGGAAATTATTGAGGGGAAACGTGCCCCCAGGCACTGAAAGTATCTTGAAAATAATCAGACACAAACATCAAAATATTTGAAATAGAAAAAAACAGATTATTAAAAGAGAAACTGGAATTTGCCAACATTGTTTTCTTTGTTATTTTTGTGGTTGTTGTTGTTGTTGTTGTTGTTGACTTTTATCACTTTCTAGCAATTAATCGTTGCTATTCATTTGAGGTTCAAGTGTCCTTTATTATAGTTTCCGATATCGCTTTGTCTAACATATTTTAACAACTTGAAAATTTAATATAATATAAAATATTTTATACAAATGAAAAGCCCCACTTTGTCTTTGGTTATTTAAACAACTAGAGAAAATTTTTTTACTTTAATATTCTTCATTTATAATAAATATTTTCAAGGATGAAATCTAGACATGAATATCCATTAAAAAATAAAATGCACAAATCCAAACTTTAATCATAAAATTAGAGTATACTGATTGTTTGTGTCCATTTGAGCTTTTCTATTGTGATGTACAGAATCTTACTCTATCGTGATGTACAGAATCTGGAAATGTCAAGAGATCAATTGGAAACTATCAAAACATGCATTATAATAATTATTAATAATGTACAACAAGAACAAAATCTATTACCTGCAGAATTGAAAGTTCTAAAAGTCCTTAAGTCTAAAAAACATCTAGTAATTCAGAAATTGAACAAAGGGAATTCCATTATAATAATTTACAAAGATGTGTGTGTGTGTATGTAAAGAAGCGTATGTAGGTAAAAAAATTTCTGGTACGTATGTAAGTAAAATTCCTTTCAGGTGTTGTCTATAAATGTTCATGCAGTAGCTATATTTAGGCTGCAGTTAGTTAATCTGGTAGTAGTTTGTGTAATTAGCTAATCAAAATTAATTATATGAATTCAAGTAGTGAGATCATGAATTATGGTGTTGTACCATGAATTCATGTATTAACCGGACATATAAGTTTATGATAATCATGATTAATTATTATTTAAAAATAATAACTATTAATTATAATTATTTATTAATTTTAAGCCTCCCCTGGAGAAACTACAAACTTACTTTTTCAATTAACCAAAGAATAATCAATTACCATGCACATGTCTACATTTTTCTTAGAATTGATGACGATGAACAGAAAATTAATTAACTGTGGCCTTAAAAGTTGTATTGGTAAAACTAAATTCATTGGAAAGTTAGAGTTTCTGAACATCTAGGGGTTTCTCCTTTGCAGGTAAACTAGTTCTTACTCCTCAAAACAGCGCCGTAGGAGACCACATTATGGAATGTGATCATATTGCATGCTTTAATGACTTCTCCGTACTCTCCAAAAAATCTACTAATAAAATTCTCAAAATCAAGGAGAGCTTACTTATACAAAAGGAGGAACCCAGTCTTAATAGAAATATTTCATCAGCACCATTGTATTTACATTCCTAATATGAATATTATATTCAGAATTTTAAACGGTCATTAACTTTATTGTTGTGACCATACATTAACCACGTACATTAATTTTCCATTTGTTACATTATACGTGATCATGGCCACACCCAGTGTAGCCGAAAGCTAGTGTTTAATAAATAATTGGATGTGTCAAAAACTTTATGTTTTTTTTATATTCTTGGATACATCACAGATTATTTACATTTTAATCATAATATTAAAATCAAGATGTTTAAACTGGACAGAACATTTCATAGTTGAAAGTTTTAACCATTATGCTATCATTGTAAAGTAAACAAACAGACAATTAGTTAATGCATTGTTTCAAACAGTCATTCATTTAGCATATTTCCTCTAATACACTCTCCCATTTAATAAACACCTCAAGTGACTGTGATACAGACCTTCAGATATTATTCTTTCTTCTTTTATTGTTTTCATGGGAAATTAAGTTTGGAAATAAATAAATAAAGGCCTTTCTCCAATACCACAACCCTAAAAATAGATGTTAAAATAAACATACAGGGAATTTATTACAGGAAATGCGGTAACTAAATTATAAAGTTTAGGTATGAGTGATTAACACAAGGTGCAACATATTCATTTAAATAGTTTTTTAACATACTATATATTCATTTTCATTGAAGAATAGTGTATTGTTGTATATAAAACAGTAAAGTACTTAAGAGTTACTTTAACTACCGTTGTTTCTTCACCTGCTGTTCTTGTTACAATGAAAGAAATTATAAATTATGCAAGTTATTTTAATGACATGTATAGTATGACAATTTACCTCTTGAATATATGTTTATGATCACAAGTGCAATGTGACTTTTTTGTTTCATTTTAGGTAAAAAAAAGTAAACAATTAATTCCTTAATAATTACAGAAAACTACAAAAATGTTTTTAGTTCCTTTCACTTGATTTAGTATGCTTGATAGAAAACATAAACAACAAATAACACAATGGAATATAAACCATAAACAATCATGATAAATGGCTATTTATATGCAAGAAACATTTTTTATTGAACTTGTTGTTACTTTGAATCACAACAGGATTCACTGATATTCCATACTTTGTATAATCCTCCCTCTTTCATTTTATCTACATCACAGACAGAAACAGGTTCTATCTTTTGTTTGTGCTTCATGAATCCACAGTAAAGCAACACTTTAACATCAGAATCGTTTATTTGTATTACCTGACCTTGTAGTAAAGCAATGTTTTGACATCAGAATCTTCATTTATGTCAAACAAATATAATAAATCATTGTTATAGTACCCATGTCTGTCTACATACCAATTTGGAAATTGCTACTTACATTATGCTGTCATTGTTTTTATTACTAATGTCTGTGATATTATGTACAGAGATCAGTAATTTCTCTATATAACTTTATTTCCAAAAAAAAAATTTTGTCTAACATTATTTATTAATGTCTATATATATTATATATTAATATATTTAACTTACAAAATAGACTTTATTGAGAAACAAAAAACCACAGTTCTTTGAAGAGCTCCAACTTTCATCATTGTTTTCATTTTAATGTCTACTTCTTATGCTAGCATTGGTAGGATGGTGATAATAATCCTTATTAATATGTTTTGGAAAACAAACACAAAACATTTGTATGAAAGTGGGAATGAAAATTGAATTTGAAGAATCACAGTGATATGAACATTATGACACAAGTCCTATGTTCCTTTTTGTAATTAAATATTATCCTAATATTTCTGTACCTGTGTGTTATTAAACAATTTACAAACACATGTTTGTTTGTTGTATACCATGGTGATGGTTTAAAAAGAAAGAAAAGTTGATGAAATAAAAAACCTTTCTATGCAATTGAAGGTATACAGAGGCCTTTTAACCTTGTCTGTTATCTGTGCCTATAATCTAGCATAATAAGCTTCTTTTCAAATTTGTTGTTTACAAAACTATCCAAAACTATAAGAAATCTACGTTTACAAAGTGGTTAATTATTCCATAGTATTGTTGCTTACAAAGTGGTTAATTATTCCATAGTATTGTTGCTTATGGAAACATCATCCACAATGATATCTCCAAACATCATGTGCAACAAGATCTCCAAGGCTAATACTTAATTTCCAATACCTTTGTGAACACAACTTTTGTAAGTCATTAAAACATTTTATTCTTAGTTATAAAATTAATCCAATCTTTACAAGATACAACAAATCTTGTAGGATTACCATAAATTAAACAGAAGCACTTCATGTAACCAAGTGTTATCATATTATACTTGCCAAATTTATGTTATTATTCCAAGCAAGATATCAAATATTCAGAAAATGCTACCATCATCCGTAAATAACGTAACTGACAAGTTTTTCGAATATAAAATTAATTTAGTCACAACACTAGTTTAGTGCTAGAATCAAAAATGAAAAGAAATTAGTCTCCACTACATTACTTTTGTACTATAATCAAATGGTAATAAATAACCAGAATATAGCTTTCTCAGCACTATTGTTATTGGACTTAATCCAGTAAATGTGTTACATAATATTCTAACAGTGTTACATAATATTCTAACTGTGTTCATAATATTCTAACTGTGTTCATAATATTCTAGTCAGGATGCCATCAATTTATTAATCTTATTTTGTGATCAAATACCCCCTATATATTTTATGTGACTTGGAAAGCAAAAACGGGTGAAACGTAAAAACCCAAAAAGGCATTTTTTCTTTTCATTTTTTCTTTTAAAAATCTAAGGAAAAATGAAAACAAAAACAGAGGAAAACGGGAAAACGAAGTTTAAAAAAATGGAAGAAAAAACAAGATTAAAAAAACAGAAGAAAAAATTAGTGAGAAAAAAGCAGAAAACAATAACAATTCTGAGAAATAGAAACTAGAATCGTGAGAGTCCACTATAAACAAAATTTATAAACAAAACGTTGACAATGTTAGTAAAATCACTTACACTTTAGAAATGAAAAGAAATATTATTCTTACCTTATTAAATCCTTAAAAAATTAAATTTTATTTCGGCTTGCCATAATAACTTTTCAATGTTATGAAAGCAGAGTAAATTTTTCATTTAGTTCTGCTTTATTTTTTTCTTATATATATCTTCGTATTAACTTTTTGGCTTGTTACACTCTTAAACTTTTTCCTGTGTCCAGTTTCCCATTTACCTTTCATCAACAATGATACATTCGTGCTGGAATATCTGTCCGTTATACCAGTACTGAATACTGTAAATGGTTCAATGCTCTCCTTCTAATTTGTATTTAATTGGATCATATACAACAAACACATTGTTTTTAACATACATCTGATGCCGTCGATGAATTTTCTTTTATCAGACACAGCTAGCAGTTTACCTTCCACTAGGACTGGACAGACCACTGTTTTAAAACTAAAAAAATGGGTGAAATGAGAAGCACAGATAAAAACAGGGGAAGCGGGAAAAAAATAGTTAAAAAACGAAAGAATGTGAGAAATACAAAACAAAATAGTTTTAATAACACACCAAAACAGGGCTAGGGCCAGGATTATTTTGTAGTGACATTAAAACTTTGAAAAATCATTATTACAGTGACATTTATTAGTAATTAACACATAAACAGTCTGGGAACGAAGTTGTTAAAATCACCAACTTCTGATTATTAACTTCTATTTTTCTAAGTTAGGAAATCTAAGTAGTAGTAATGACCACAACATCTCAGTGATAACTTTCTAATTTAGGAAATCTTAGTAACGGCTGTAAAAAGTCACTTGTGATTGTTTTTTTAAGCCAGAATATTGTAATAGCAGCCATAAAATCTTACTGGTAACAACTTTCCTAAGCTAAAAAATCACAGTAGCGAATGTAAAAAGTCACTCACAACAGCTTTTTTAAAGCTAGAAATCATAGTAGTGGCTGTAAAATGTCACTTTTCTAAGCTAGAAAGTGTAGTAGCAGCCATAAAATCTCATGTACAGTCAAACAAACCATCTTTTCACCTAGTGTATCTTTTTCACATTTTTCTGTTCATAACATAATCAACATAATCATTAACCAGGGGAAATGGCCCCTAGAAGTCTATAAGTCATGTGCAAATGACCACATGGAAATATTAATGCACAATTAAGAGGAGGGAAAGGGAAAATCAAAGAAATACGTTTTATCGTTGGCTTCATGTAGTTGTAGTAACATTCTCTTTTAGACTTGCTAAGTAAAATATATACTTACCCAATAAAATCAAGGCTATTTAAAATAATAACAACAAGCACTGCACACTTGAAGGGTCCACATGTGGTTGGCAAATGAAGCTACAATGGTGGTCATAATATTGAGACAATATGCCAAAATTACAAATGTAGTTTGCTACCAAACAAAATATGTACAAGTTGTACAACTATTTGTGCGGATCAAATTGTGTATTAGGTTAGGTTTTTTGGTTCATGCTTTTTGTCCACGGTTGGTCAAGAAGTACAGACTAGTACATATTTTACTTGAAACCAAACTCAAAATTCAAAATTTTACATGTACCAAATAAAAACCTTATTAAATGTTTTATATTTCTGTAAAAGGTTTATAAAAGAAGAATAGTTAGGCTTTCTGTAGAGTTTTTTACCAGTGATATAATGCACATGCCCGGAAATTTGGATTATTTCTCCAAATTTATAAAAAAATGCAGAAATTTAAGCAAATAAATATCTATTTTATACATGATATCCTTATAAAACCTATTTATTTAGTACTTAGAGAGTATTTCCAACATATTTAATATAGTGACACATCATCTATGGCTTTGTAGAAGCAGTTATTTAGCTTTTTAGGTTGATTCCAGAGCATGGAGCTAGCTACAAAAATTGTGAAATAGTTTATTTTTTCACTGAAATTTGGATATTGAAGTCATATAGACTATAGAAGAATGCAAAACAACTTTACTAAAAAAAGAAACCATAGCAAGAAAGTCGTGAGGCTATAGAACTGAAGGAACTTTACTCGCACCAACAACTGCACTGATGATAGCATTTTTGTTTTGTTGCCATATTTAAACATTTACTCTTTATCCAATTAATAACATTCAGAAAAGATGCACTATTCATTTTATGCATGATCATTCTTGTTTTTAATTAATGCCAATTGTGTAAGTATAGCAATTGTTTCTGGTCCCTTGTTCATTTTACTATTAAATTTGATATAGCAATCATTTTCAGCTATCAACTATTTCTGAATTGGTTATTGATGTGATTGCACAAAAAGTTATGTTCATTGAAAAGTCCCAAATTTTTTTGCTATGACAGACAACAGAAATAACGCAGAGGTTAATATCTCCCCTGCTTCACTTGGAGCTAATAACTAGTACCGAAACCATATGCACTCCATCATAGATGTTTCACAAGCAGAAAATAACAAACAACCACATGGATAAATCATCTGGCTCATTTGCAACAGAACTTTGTATTTTTCTCCATTCAATATCTCTTCTAACCATTCTATTGAGCGTGTCTTGTAATCATTTGCTGACAAGACACTAATTATTCCCTCATGAGCGAGGGGCATAATGTCCAAAACACTATACACCTCTTCCGAAATTATTTCTGTTAACATCTTCCACACTATTGGTCTGTAGTTACTAGCCACATCCCTTGCACTGATCTTTCATAATTAAAACTGTCCTTCCTCTAGTCATCCAACTCGAAACACTATCTCTGCTGAGACACCTGGCACTAATCTGTGAGTCCACTATACAAGCTCTTAAAGTTCTTCAACCAGAATCTTATCTTATTTAACATTTTTCTAAACCTTTCTAATACTTTCTCTATAATGCACCCCTAAAAGTAGCTTTTACTGTGTTACTTACAGCTAATATTTCAATCCTACTAAGGTCTTTACACATTTCCTAAATCTGTCCTTATAACCATCTCTTCCACATTGGTTCCTTCCAATCATCCTTTATTCGAAGCTTCAGTCCAAGTTGCTCTGTAACATCTAAGTCTTTTTGTGCTAGTAATCGTCTTGTTATTTAGCTTTGTTAACAGATTGTCAATCTTTAACCACATCTCCCATCAAATTCTGTTTACTAACACTTTCAGGGTTCGATTTAAATATATTTTAGTGATTCGTGAAAAATCGCGTGTCTCTGTGAGGGCCCACCATGGTTGGGCCCGGAGGGGCAGAAAATATTTTGGGACTTTGTGCTCTAGATCGCCGGAAAAGCACTCCTCAGCTAAGAAGAAAGCAAATATATGCTACAAATTTTTCGGTAATAAAGGGAAAGCGAGTGTGCTGATGGTAGATTTAGTACCTTAATAATTTCTCACCTATCCTAAATATTTCTGTAGCCTTTGTTTTTAGA
>JANTOQ010419683.1:0-11774 GCA_027564595.1 Bythotiara depressa
GGCCCCCCCCCCCCCCCCCCCCCGCTTTAAATTACAACTACAAGAACAGTAAAAAAAGTCACGAGAAAAACAGATGTGATATAACGAAGTACGATCTTGGAAAGAAAAAGAACAATGTTATGTGTATCACACATATTTTGGTATTGTTTTCACTTTGGTTGATATAAAGTATAAAAAAATTGTTCAGGTCGGGAAAAGTGTGTTTGCGACTCAGGACTCAGGTAAGTTTGAGCAAAAAAAATATTTGAATAGGTAGTCCTAAAATTTTTCTAGCTGGTTTAAATTTCATAGGGTCACTCGGGTTACGCGAAACAGATAATAATTTAAGGATGACCTAAATGTTGTGGTAAAAGGGTATTTCATACTGTAAAGGTACCATTCTCTTGGTTTGTATTGAATACTGTAGCTAATCCACCTTTGCTTGCATATCTTCTATGGAACTGATGACGTCATAAATGTTCAAAATCGGGTGTCGTAAATTTTGACCGATCTAAACATTCAACTGTCATGGTGTCAAAGCAAGTGGGAAGGAGCCGTGGAAAGTAAATAAAACTTTATGTTTTCATGGTGAATTTGCTAAATGGTGGGAAGGAAATTTTTTAATTAGTAACATTTCTACACTATTGCTGTTATTAAGCATAATTTTATTTTGATGAGAATGATCCCTTTAACTATGATTAACACTTTTAGACTCAGAGTAAACAAACAAGAGACAATAGAAAACAACTTCATTTGGCAGAAAAGTGACATTTTGGGAGTATGCCAGTGCTATAGAGTGAATTACTTATAAATTTTTCATAATTAAAATTACCTATACCTAAGCTACCCATTCTGGAACTCGCCCAGGCGGCTAAATATATCCTGTCTACCCATCCTGGTACTCACCCAGGTAGAATTTTAGGCCACTAGTCCAAACCAAATGGATGCCAAATGGATGGTTGAGCTAGTGCCAAGCCAAACACCTAACCGCTGCACTGGTAAGCGTACTCCCCTGACGTCCATATATTTAAATTTTTAGATAAAGTTAATTAGTAGACAGATACAGTTAAATATGTAAAATGAAAGTCATAAAATGGAATGCAAATAAATTCAAAAGTGAATTGTAAAACAAATGATAAAATGCCAAACAATAAATAAAATGCGTATGAAATTCAAAGCCAATTATAGAAACTATATAATTGAAACAGTAAAATAGTTGAAACAGAGAAATACCTGAAATACGATTGAAAACCTGACCAAGGAGAGAGAGGGTGGGGAAGACTTGATGACCTACTCCTGATGCGACTTCAGAAAGACTGAATAATTGTAAGTCCAACTTATTTATTGTCAAAAAGGGGCCTGGTAACAGAACCGACAAAACGGTAAACAAAGATGGCTGACCCAACAGTGGAAGTAGTGAGTCTAGTGTTAAATGAATTAAACTTCAGTGCCTTCGTTTAATTAGACTTTTCTGGCTTTAGAAACTTATCATGTGTGCATTTTTACAGCCACTACTACGACTTTGTGATGGTAGAAAGATGTTCTGTGTGATTTAACAGGCAATTTTATTGGCTTTAAAAAGTATAGAACTGAATATCAAGGCTTTGGAGGTCCAGCCAAATTACCATAAATCGTGTTTTATAATTTTTCTTCAATGGAAAAATTCTAAAAAGAAAGACATTGAGAAAGAGAAATGGCTTGATCAATCTTTTATCATTTACGTCTAGTTCATATTAGGAGGTACTCAGTGTCTAAACAACCTGTTTATTTATAATGTAATTCATGGAATTCATGTTCTATATAGGTATTTCCTTCATTGTTTTATAAACAATTGTTGCTAACCTAAAATAAATGGAACTAAAATTTTGGATATTTAAAAAGTTTTTTCACAAAACAAATATAATCAAACTTCATGTGGCAAAATCCGCATCTAAATTTGTGATATGGGCAGATGACTACATATGAAAGAACAATCAATTATGAATGGCCTAAAAGTTAACTAAAAACAGCATATCACCTGGTTGGTAGGGGATTTTAGAATTTTAGAGGGGAATTTAGAGGTTACTGCTTTTATTCACCCCACGTTCTAGTGAGGAGAGTTTAAATCTGGCTTTCTTTTTTCCTTTCTAACTATTTTCTACACTTTTAGTTCATACTAATCTATGTAGTCTTTATGCTACCATTACCGTCCATGCATGATACTACGTAGTTCTCTATGAATTATCTTTAAAAATAATGGCAGAATTTTCGAACTCCTCTTCAACTGCAATTTTTGAAAGAGTTAAAAAAGTAAAACAACACCCTTTCAAACACATGACTAAACAATACTTTTTTAAACACTTGCAACATTGAGTTTTCTCTGAACTGTGAAAGTGTAAAAATTAGACCTTGAGTATAGTTTTATCACAGTGGTTTCAATTTTCTTTGATATCTCCCAGAAAAAGTTTATTGAAAACTCTGATTAATGGTAACCTGTTAAAAGAAAACTTAAAATATTATATATGATTAATTATGTCATAAAACAAAAAAAATGTGTTAACAAAGATTCAGTAAAAAAAAGTACTAACCCCCTGGAGGAGAGATGTATGTAGCAGAAAATGTTACATTTATACTATTTGTAAACGTTTTCCTTTTTTCTTTTTTCTTTTAAAGAATCAGCGAGGGAGTGTACATATACTCAAGAGAGTTGAAAATAAATATAATTTCCATTAAAATGGAATAAATGAGGCAGTGTTGCACCTGCTTTCACTTGAATAAGATATAAAAAGATAAAAAATCATGTCTTTTTTTCTTCTTCTATATTTCATTTAAAACATGTTACCATACAAGTACAATATTTGACATTTACTCGCAAAAAACAAATATACATAGGGTAGCACACTCGCAAGGCACCATAGTGATATCACCAAGTGAACTACCCACAAAAAAACAAAAACATGTTAGCGATGAAAAAAATAAACACTATAAAAAAAATGATAAAGAAAGTGTCAATATTTGGGGTTAACTGCCTACTAAGCCAAGGCCTTGCTTGGCTTTAACAACTTCACCAGCTGGTAAACTAATGAAAGGAAAACTAGTGCAAATGTTTACGTGCAAATGTTTGCTGACATGATATTTTCTAAATTCTCTGAATTTACAATTTGTGTCACATGTCTTCAAACCTTCCTTCAAAATAAATAATAAAAAATAAACTTTTATGTATATATTACAAATATGTGCATGTGTATGCATTAATGCTTGTTGCACCCTGCTGTGATAACTGATATTAAAATATGGAAGAGAAGACATTGTGCCCGGCATAATGATATTACCAAAAATTATGTGTGTGATCATCACTCTGTATCTAAATTCTTTACTGACATGCCTGGGTACTACCTACCGCAGAGATCTCATTCTAAACACTCTTGACCACATCTCTCCATCTTTTCCAGTCACCCATTGCTGTTGACAGTTCCTCTTTTCTTATTCCAGTATTTTCTATAAGTTGGTCCACAAAGGTTTTGGTTGGACGTCCTCCAGTTCTTTTTCCATGAAAGGGCTCCCATAGAATAACTATGAATGATTGTATCTTTGCTTCGCCAGCAGTGTCCACTAAAGCATACTGTAGTCGCTTTTCTCTTATCGTGGTGCTTACTTTAGGTAGGTCTTTTTATTTGTTGTGTGGGATTTCCAGCTTACATTCAGTGCTCCTTTTAATAGTCTGGTGTATATACCATCCATTTTATGTTCAAGGGCTTTTGTTAACATCCAGACATTTGAGCCATACAGGAAGACAGTTTAACTGCTGTTCTGATGAAACTGATCTTTAGCTTTCTGTTTAGGATGGACTTCCATATCATGTGCATTTTAGATAATGCTGTCCAGGCTTTACCAATGCTGACATTAATGTCTTTCTCGCTTGAGGATATCCACAAACCAAGGTATTGGAAATCCTCCACCTTCTTCAATCCACTGCTATTGAGAGTCAGCAAGTATCCATCTGTTGATTGAATGTCATATACTCTGTTTTTTCCTCATTCGTGTGTAGGCTTAATTGTGCTGCTACTGCTTCCACTCTTAACAGGAATAGTTGAGCTTCCTCTAGTGTGCTGGATATTAGCGCTAGATCATCAACAAAATCAGCATCACACACTACCTCTGCAGGATATTGTCTGCTTCTTGCATTAGATAGGGTGAACCTGATAGATGATTCATCTTTGGTCGCAGTTATCATTGCATAGTCTAAGGTTCCAATAAACAGGAAAGGTGCTAGTGTGTCCCCTTGTAAGACCCCTGCAAGGATTTCAAAATCTGTGGTGTCTCCATCTTGTGAGAGGACTTTTACAAGTGTGATGGTATACAGAATCTATATAGCTGAAATGATTAACTTCCCCTATGTATGGAGTCAAAGGCTTTACGAAAGTCAAAAAAAGTTATTATCACTGGTAAGCTCTTGTCCTTGATGCCTTCCACGATTCTTCGTAAAGCTAGTATTAGTGCAGTGGTTGATCGGTTTGATCTAAATCCATTTCGGTTGTTTATTAGAAGAGGATCTAGATGTGGTCTTAACCTATTCAGCAGCATTTTGTTGTAGATTTTTGCAGTAACTGATGTCAGTGTTATACCTCTATAATTAGAAGTATTTCCCAGGTCGCCCTTTTTGGAAGCAGAAGAATTCCTCCTTTTAACCATGTTTTTGGGACATCTCCGTGGAAAGTTTTGTTGCAGATCTTTAATAATTGCTGATCGAGACAACCTAGTTTTCATACTTCAGCTGGGATTCCATCCAGTCCTGTTGCGTTGTTGTTCTGCAGACTTTGTATGGATAACTTTAGTTCTTCCACTGTAAAGTCTCCAGCATCGATTGCTAGTATATCGAATACCTTTTCTATTGGTTGTTCATCAACGACAGGTGGCTTTCCAAGCAGGGTTTGGATGTGTTCTTTCCACAGTCGCATTCTTTCATCTGGAATTTTAGCATTGATCTGGCCTGTATTAATCTTTTTCCTATCAGATATCTCATTGATCATAGACCATGCAAGTCTGGATTTCTGGTTAGCATGTGCATTCTCAATGATAGACATTTTTTCTTAATGTATTTCTCCTGTTCTTCTTCATTAGCATCATCTTGATCTTTCTTTGCTGCTTCAACCTTAGCCATATTTTCATGTGTTGGGTTTGCACATTTAACAGAATTACCAATCTTTCAGTTTTCCTATTTTGTATGCAATGTTGCAGTTATCCCACATGGCACTCTTCACTTTACAGTTTGGTTTTAATGGAACACATATGCCTGCTGCTTTTGTGTGAGCTTCAATGATATTGTTGTATATACAATCTGCTGTACTATTATTATTTATGTCTTGGAGTGGCCATTTACAATATCTTGTGATTAGATTAACCATGTCACACTCATTTATGAGATCTAATAACAACTGTCCATTTCTCTTTGTTTTATAATTTACTCTGCCGATTTTGGCATTCATATCTCTTCCAACTATAGTGACATTATATTTTGGAATTTCCTTGATAACGTTTGCAAGATTGCTGTAGAATTCCTCTGCAATAGTTTCTTCTGAAGCATTTGTTGGACTATATATATAGCAAATTATGATTAAGGGTAAAAAGTTTAAGTTTGTCATAGGTGCATGGGCAATATTCATAAATCCTGATTTTTTATTTTCTGCTTCTGATTGAGTTTTTTCAATTGATATTGTTTTTATGCAATTATTCTTTGTTCTGATGCCAAATGTAATAATAATAAATACAAATTTTAACTTTGTTATTCTTCTTTTATATAAATGATGTACACTTTTGTTTAAAAATAAATAAACTGACCATGCATCATATTCCACAAAAAACAACTCACTTATTAAGGCATGGTAAATGTGGACAACTAAAGAAGCATAGACTACTTCCACAAAAAACAACTCACTTATTAAGGCATGGTAAATGTGGACAACTAAAGAAGCATAGACTACTAGCTTTGCTTTTGGAATCGGTAATCTATTGGACTGTTAATGAAGAAGAGTCATAATGAAAAACCTGAATTATGAAAAATAAGTAATAACATCGAACATCAAAAGGTCACACACTACCAAGTCAACAGACTTGAATTAGACCATTTCTTGTTCCTAGAGCAAAATATAAAGTAAGATGTTCTGATACATATATTTATTAATTTAGAAACATTGAATGAAACTTCAGGTGTCGATAACTCCAGTTTATTCAACATATTGAGAAAATTTGAGTCTTTCCCAATACAGTCTGTAAAATGATTGTATCATCTGCATAAAGATGACAATATGAATTTTTTATTTTGCTTCAGGGTGATTGTTTAAGTCCACTGCTGTTCAATCTGTTGATCAATACGTTCATACAGCATGCCAAGTCACTCAAATTAAACCAAATATTTATTTATGATTTTAAATCGTTTACATAGAGCAGAAAAAGTAGGGGTCCTAAAACTGAACTTTGAGGAACACCATAAACATCCTCTTGTAACTTATCAGACTCCACGTTGTTTACTAGTGTGAGCTGTTTTCTGTCGGAAAGGTATGATTCAAACCAGTCAAGAGAAGTGTCATGAAAGCCAAAGCACCAGAGTTTTTTAAGCAGAACTTGGTGGTCAATTGTATCAAGGCCTTTTTGAGGTCAATTGACACAGCACCAACTCTTCTCTTTTTATCAAGCAGATCAAGAATAAATTCCGAAACATCAAGAACAGCAGTTACAGTAAGTAAGTAGTAAGTAAATTTATTTGCCACATAAAATCATAAAGTAACAAAAATGGATAAAATAATGTATATAAATATTAAAAGAAAAATTTATTTAAAAAGCAAACAAACAAACAAACAAACAACAACAAACTATCTACATCCTAGTGTGGCAAGGAATACCAAAGGGTCAATATGACCCTGTTTCCGTGGCATTCCCTGTATGTAGATATTATAAAGGAGTTAGTACACACTGTGGAGAAAATGTTAAGATATTTTATAGATGATGCTCTGGAGGCTGCTGTGAGAGATAACAACATGGTTAACTTATACGTTAATTGCTGCTAGTCAGAAAGGGTATTAGTTTCCCCCAATTGTGATAATTAATCAATAACCTTTTGCACATGAAAACTTCTTCCCGAATCCAGACTATCTGTCATCAATATAGCCAAATGTGGTTACATTCCCTTGAATAAATACCTAGATACTTTTTGCTAGCTAGGCCAAAAATGATAATGGATGATGTCATATAGCGCCATAGTTATTATTTTTTTAAAGTTAACATGTGTGTCTATAACTGTGCAAACATTATACCATTTTCCAAACTAAAGTTATGGTGGGTCCCCCCCCCCCAGATTTATATATTTGTTTTAACAATATTTTTATTTTATTTTACTTATTCAACATTTCAATTGTGTGGCACGAATTGAAGCACACAATATGGCTGAAGAAGGAATAAAAAGAGAATGTTTAATTACAGTTTATTGTGAAGTCTTTCTTGCTCTGCATAAGCAAAATAAAAAATCGTCAACATAAATATTGTCTTTGCCCTTGGATAGAAAGCATTAAAAATAATGGTGCCTAACAATACTGGAATGTGTAAAAACCTTGTGGAATGTTTCTTGCCATGTTAAAATAATTTGTTAATGTGAACATGGTCAAAGGTCTTCAACTCACATGTATTTCAACACATGTAGTAGGAAATAGCATAAAGAGCATTTGAAGATGTTTCAACAGAAACACCCTCTGAATGATTCAAAATCAATAGATTTTCATCATATGATCATTTTAGTATGTCATACGCTCATTTTAGTATAAATAAAATCAAACAAATTTGATTAATTATTAAATATATTAAAATGAGTGTACAATGTGCAAATGTGAGAGATCCACAAGTTAAAAAATATTTTCAAAATATTTCTTGATGCACAATACACACAAAAAATATTTTTTAAATATCGTCCTAATTTCGTGATTATTAATATTTTTATTCCGGCTGCCCTGTTGGTTATCTCAGCCAAATTTCTTCTTAATAGTTAAGTACAAACTTTAAAGCTACAGTTGACTCACCGAACTTGGCATCATCTGTTGTGCCCTTACACTCTATGTTAAGACCTGTGGTAATGCATCCAAACTTCGTGAATTTTGTCCCAAATTTGTGATACTTTAAAAGTAAAATTTGTACCCCCTAAACCCATTTAATCCACTTTAAAACATGCCAGAACACCATTTATACCCATAGCAAATCTGGGAGTAATAAATGTATAGCCATTTTCACGAAATTGAGACATATTATACGGTGCAGGTGTGTGCGAACATAAACTTACGCGTATAGTTAGCTGAAAAACCCTGTGACTATAATATAAAAAATGTGGCTAAAAAATTGAAATAAGAGACACAATTTTTAAACTAAGGTATGTTGTTATTTAAGTAGATTATCCCAAATAAAGTGTAGTAATGTGTTATATATTTTCTTATTTTATTTTCAGAAATTGAAGGAAATGAAAAAATAATAACTACAATACTTTTATTATGGCATTGCGCATATAAATTACATATTATCAGAACATGAGTTACAGGTATATATTTCTAGGAAAATATCTTCTTCACTCAGTTTTCACAAAAGTTGTGGTACCAACTGTCACATACATCATATGCCACCCATTTAATTTCAACACCTTTAACCATTTTCAATCGTGACGGTATACTGTACGATGCTCGCAGAGAGCACATAAATCATCAATTGAACTGATCTCTTCCTCGCTTGAAGAAGAGCTGCTGTCAGTAAGTTGATACTTGCTGTTAATAATCTCGGCTTAAACGTAAACTTTCATCTTCCTCGTCTGAAGCTTACACTGGTTCTGGTGTTGGCTTTTTGCATTTTCTGTGATTACTTTTCTTTTTCTTTTTCCAACTTTCTCTTTTTACTTTCTTCCTTTCTTTTTTTGTATCATCATCTTTTTTTTGGCAGCATGTAGTTTTTCTTTAACTAGATGGCAACGTTCCTGCGCAGTGATTGTGATTTAGTAACTATTTGAGTTTTTTTTCTTGTTTTCATGTAGGTAGGAATCACAAACAAGTCTACAAGATGTTCTGAGACAATTTTGTTAACAAGCAATGGATTTTGCCTGATAGAGGCCAGAATTTCTGAGTTGCTATTTGGCATCACCAGCAAGGTCATCCCCTGCAAGTTGGTCTTGTTGTGGTGTCTCTTCAGCTGGTGTCTCGACTGCAGGTGTTTCAGGTGTTGACGTTATTGTTGTTGGAAGTGCTCTGGCAGGTGTTGAAGTTGGCATTAACCTAGATTTGTTGATTGCGTCTGGATTGAATGGACAAATCCCAGTCTTTCAAAGGAATTTTTCATCGTTAGCAGAGTCATTGTCCTTTCAAAAGCCTGTTTGAAAATAGCAGAGAAGTTTGTCTTGTTGGTGTTGCCAATGTTAATAGTTTAATTTGCCCTGCTATTTTACCAAACTAAGCTTTGAAAGACCTAAAAACTGCAATGTCCAATGGTTGAAGAATGTTGGTTGTATGTTTTGTATGTGGTGGAAGGCAATACATGATTACATAGTTTTCCTGAGCTAGATCAATAAGTTCTAATTTTATATGTGATCCATGACCATCTAGTATTAGTAACACATGTAGAATGTGATGAGTGTTTGGCAGAAAAACCCTCTGAAACCATTTGAGAAACAATTCCTCATCCATATACCGGTTTGGTGTCACACTGTAAAGGCAGTCATCTGGTCCACTAGGTGGAAGAACTTGACCTGATGCAGAACAGTACACATTGATTGTGATATGATCTCGTGCTCCCCCACTCTCTTTATAAGCATGTTTTGTTTTTCTGCTAATTACAATTTTTCCAGTTTGGGCATCCATGTTTACACCCGACTTGTCTGTGTTAAATTTTTGAGCTGGCTTGTCTAAGATGTTATTTTCAACCAGGGTTTTCTTCAACAGATCAAAGTGTTGCTTCATCACATTTACATTCACCATCAATGTACGACAGTGATCTAGTTTATTGGGCTTTCTTAATGTGATTCCTCTATCATGACACTTACGAAAACCACACCTCCACTTTTCAGTCAGCCCAGTTTGAGAAAATCGGTCTGCCTTGCCAGATCATTTGGCAATGTTCCATGCAAATCTTTTAATAGAGGAGATGTCTAGTGGGTGGCCAATGGAGGCCATGTATTTTATATACCCCACTAGACCAATCTCCTCTTCATTTGATAGAGCTGTTTGACATCCAATTTCCTTAGTATGTATCCCAGCAGTTTTGTCAGCTAGAGTTTGATGTGGTATTTTGTAATTTACCGAAGCAGCACTGACAGTCTCAGTTCCTTCTAACACTGAATCGATGGCCTCAGCTAGGTCTTCTTGAGTATAGTATCATATTTTTTTAGCAAGCAATTCACGTTAATCTAAAATTTAAATAAATTCAGGGGGTTATCACTTACATCAACTGTACCAACAAAGTAAATATCAGAAATAAGAAGAAAATATTTCATTTTTAGCCTAAAAAAGAAGAGAAAAAGTAAACACTTTATTAGCTTAAAAAATATATATGTTCGGGTGCGACAAAAATCAAAATTAACAGCTAAACATGGGAAGACACAACAAAAACATAGGAGCACAAAACTGGTGCAGCCACAATGAAAAAATAATCAAGATAACGAATGATGAAGTGAATGCCACAAATAAATATAATGATCCAAACCAGTGCATCAGCAAAAGTATTAAAGATAAAAGGTGACAACCTGCTACCAAAAGGAGGTCTGGTCTCAATAAAATACTGGTTATGCCAAAACATGCCTAGTAATTTGTAATCTTGAGGACGAACAGGGCATATGCCCAATGCATGCTTTATATCAAACTTAGCCATGAGGCAGCCAGAGACTAACTGACAAACTTTTTAGGCTAACTAACACAATCTACCTCTACATAAATTAGCTTTCCCATTCTGCAAACCACCACCACTTGGAGTGAGACAATACTCTCTGGGAGGGACCCCCTGGAATTAAAGCACATATTCTCCGATTTGTATTGTTAGAAAAATTATTTTAACTTTATTTTCTGGTAAAATAAGTACCAGAATTGAAATCCTCATATTAAAATTAGTCTAAGCACAAATTTCCAAGGCCTTAACCTCTTTAGAAAGAACTTTATGGTTATACGAAGTTTTGGGATTTTATAAGAGTTTGACCGTATATTATCCACTGGGTGAAAAGTTTTCACCCACTAATAATTTTACGGTCAAATCGTTATAAAAAACAACAACTTTGGAAAGCTATACTGTTTATTCTAGAGCAGCAAATGACATGAAAATTGGTACCTTCACTAATTTTGACCCGAGGAATCCAAATATGATATTCATTTCTTCACAGGATATTTAGAAATATGATTTTCCATTTTGATGACATCATACCGAATCGGAGAATAGCAGCAAAGAGTGTACCTAACTACCCCTCTAGTCTAAAAAAAACAGAAACATAAAGGTGGTGTGTCAACAGGATACAGTCTTGGCTATGAATGGCGTGCGATCGCTCTCGCACGCCCTGGCACACGCCATGTTCATTTATCACGTGCGATGGATCGCACACCTACAGGAAGGCATATCGCACGCTTACAGAATACATAAATAAATACTTGATTACTTTATATAATGCAAGGGCCGTATTTCCTTATTACAGTAGCTATGCCAAGTTGAAAGGTTTTAAGAAGAAAGAAGAAAAAGATAATCGTTACTCGCATTGAAACAATAGAAACATTTATATATTATATAAATGAGATGTTTCTCTGAAGAAGTAAAAAACG
>JANTOQ010419794.1:0-21163 GCA_027564595.1 Bythotiara depressa
ACGCAGAGAAGGAGGGCACAGGGAGAGCGAGAAAAAAACTTTAAACTTGTTTTTCTCCGAAGCATTTTTTAGCAAAATGCGATGTGATGTTTTGTATTAACCCTTGATAACCCTTCATTATAGAAGTTTTAAGTTAAAACCATTGGAAAGAGCACAGTCGGTTCTATAATAGCTGGCTTCAGTTTTTTTAAAAACCTCTTCAATGGAGAGAGCGGCACCTTTTTTAATGAAAATTGTGTGTAAAAATGGCATTTTTTGAGAGAGAATTTTGAGTGGAAAAAGCTACAAAAAGAAAAACTTTAAAAAACATCTGAGACAAGCTATTTAAGTTCTATGTTAGACAAACCAAGTAAGTGCAAAGTAAGAGGAAAATATAAATTTTCCTTCAAAAATTAAACCAAATGCGGAAGTCTCTGTAGAATTGAGAGTAAAAAAAGATGTATTTTTCTGCAAAACGACGTTGCTTATATTTTTTTCAAGTGTGTCATCTTAACCTAAAGGTGATAAAACAGACTTTCTAAACAGTTTTGCTTAAAGAGAAAAAACTCTGTTTTTAAAACTGGAGATTTTCCCTGTGTGTATCCTTAACACGCAGAAAGGTTTTTGGGATGTTATTTATCATTAATTTACAGCAGGTGTTATACGTATGGATTTAACCTGCGAATGAGTATGAATAAATTAGTTGAGTTCATTTGAACAGCTTCATATTGATGCAGATTGTTTAGAAAATTCTCCCAACCTGTTTTAAAACTGTTAATTAATTCCCTGTTGTAATTTTTGGTATTTGTTGTGAAAATTGTATCCATTATAAATATGTTCAAACCAAACAACTAGATTCAGTTAGAAATATTTGTAAACTATATTTTCTTTAACCCTTGAATGCATAGTATCCCTGGAAATGAATGAAATCATTTGTCATTTCTTTGCTATTTTGCTTTCCCCAGAAGGTTAATTATTGGAAATACAATGTTAAATAAATTTTGGTAAAAGCTGATATGACCCCATGGTTTCTCGTAAAATTATAAAGGTTTCCAATGGGAAGTTTAATATAACCAAGAGTTATGCTAATGCATTAAATGGTTGAAGAACATTTCTCAATTGTTAGTGGGTTGGTTGAGGTGATGCTAAAAGCGATACTCATTGTGCAGTTAGTTCATATAAAGTTCTATATTTTAAAGTCATTTCTTTTTTGTAGATGATTAGTTTATACTCTGACCACCAGCACTCTTGCTTACTGTATATCGGAAGTATCTTGGTGGATGAATATGGAAGTAATAAGGATGTTCAAAGTACTCTCCTACAGATGCTTAAGGTATATTTTTAATGAGTGTTACCTCCAGAAATGAATGAAAATCATATCTCATTTCTTCTCTGTTTTACTTTTTCCAGGGGGTTAATTACTGGTTCTTCATAAAATTATAAAGGTTGTTACGAAAGTATAAATTTTTTATTATAGCCAGAATGATAGTACAGTACTTATGTTTTGTTTAGAGGCTTTTATTTTCTGTGTTTACGTTTCCCTCTTCACACCCGTATCGCCCCGAAAGGCATTCACAAATAGGAACAAGCTGGCAGAGTGGTCCAGAGTTCTCTATATTTCAGCTAGGATCGTACTACATGGCGGAGCTATCGTTTCACACAACTCAACCCCAAGCAGCTTGCTTTTTGCCTAAAATGGTTCTTGATCACCCTTATCGAACTGAGCAATGCTGACCTTTGCACATTCCTGATTATATCACCTAAATATGATGTAGTGCACTTGTGTGCCTTTTTTCCAAGAGTGTCTCTCAATTGCCTTTGATTGTTACCTAAGGACCCCATAACAGGGGCAGGTCGTAATGTCCCTGTCCCTACCATACAACCAGGATAACTCAACACTGGGTCTCATGTGGTCTCTATCCACAAAGGCTCATGGAAAATGCGAATGGGTGTCTACCGTCTGATCAAATATCACTATCTTGGATTTTTCCTTGTTGAATAAAAGACCGCTTTACTGTGTCCAGCCATGTTAATAGTTGGGGTAGATGAATTCCACAAGGATCTCCAAGACTCTTATGGAAGATCTTGTTCAGTAAGGGGAATTACCAAGATTTAGCACATTAAAAATTAAATTAAGTACATGCAACATATCCAAATATATAAAAATTGTACATTTCACAACCATTAATAACCTGCGAACCTGATTCATCAAGGGCCTTACAAATGCAACAAATTCTGGGAACATCTTGTTTTAGGATTTTGCTGCAGTAGAATCTCATTTAGAGCTTCCGTTCAGAGATACTCAAAACAATGTTCTCCTCGATGGGTAAGCCCATAGAATTCACAAATATTTCCTTCTCCTTCAGGGACTTTTCACACTAATCTACATAATGCTTTTGAAATAATGTTGAAAGTTTTTTATGGGTTTGTCAAGTAATCAACTTGCAATAGAGTGTGACGTCATCATCAATTACCCAAGATGAAGCCCTAAATTATCACTTAATGCGTGAATCACCCAGTAAAGTGTCTTCTTTAATTTGCTTACTGAATGCTTTTTAATCAACTACCAGAGGCCCTTAATATGAAATATAATTACACGTTGCATGGTAATACACTGGCATCATACTCGATCAGCATGGACCTAAATCTTTACCTTGTCATGAAATGTTTTTATCACATCATGGGAAGTAGTATCCAAATCACCTTATCCAAACAACTGCTTCTTTCTTATCCATGTACTTGTATGATTTGCTTAAAAGACCAGCTTGTACACATAAGTATGTACCTCTGTTTGGAAAAATTTTCCCTGTGCCATGTGTTCCTTGCTAATTCTGATCATTATCTCCTGGACCTTTCTCAAGCAGAAGGGAGATCGAGCATAGATTTTTAGATAATCCATGTAGAACATGCGATTCCTGAACTCTGGAAGTTCAGGATGTAGAACATGCGATTCCTGAACTCTGGGAGTTCAGGAATAGATACTCCACCATACACTGTTCTCAGAACATATGAAATGGGTAAAATAGAAAGACTTGGACGGCAGGTTCTTGTGACCTGTTTTTACCCAGTTTGTCACTAACACCAGGCAATCAATTGTGCACCAATAATCTTTCCTGATTTCCCGCTGCTCGATAGGTAGCAATCCATTTCTACATGAGAATTCAGCAGGCGTACCAATGTCACATAATGGGCTTGCACATTCGTGACTGTGATTTGCCAGTTCAGATCACATTAAGCATGTAAATATGAGAACATTTATATATAATAAATATTAAATAGAAGAAATATTCTCACAAAAATTGTTTGTAACAATACTAAGTAAGTGTGTCAGTACGTCAAATACTTTACAGTGGAAACCAAAATATTCAGATAATCGCCCATGGGCGCTTTCAAGGCTGGGCATTTTTAAATCTTGGAGATTAGTGGATGGGCACTTATTTGAACCAGGGCGGTTATTCGAACCCAAGTGGTTATTTGTGTCATTATGGTATTTGTCTATAATGGGTAACAGGTATAAAGAGTGTTTTCATATAGTGTATCTAAAATACATATATTTTCCCTCGAAGTCCAAAATAGCCAATGTCATATCAATATTATGCCACAGGTGAATAAGATGGTAAACATTTTTTTTAATTGGAAATAATGATTTTTATATCTTTTACTTTAGTCTTTTGTTGAACCCACATTCAAAGTATTATCAAAAGAGAGAGGTTTATTTCATCATCCTGATACAGTTGATGATTTCTTTAGACTTTGCATAAGGTAAATCTAATTTCCTCTTCTAAAGAAATAGGGCCTTTTTCTTCGCGTACACATAAACGTGCTTACAAGCTGCAGCTATTTCTTAACTTGTGGAAAGCAGATATATAGCGTACCATGTTGTTTAAGGACTAGTAATTGTTCACTTATATGTAACAGCTATTATAAGTATGCCAGAATTGTTTCATATGCAACAGGCGGTACAACATCCATGCAAAATGTTGCAATCAAATGTTGCATTCGTTTGACTAGCGCTAAAAAAAATTCAAATTTTTAACCCAAACCAAACAGCTTTTATGAGCCAAGAACCTCATGGTTAAACCCTTTTAAATATTCAATGTTTTTGAATACTTTTAAATAGCTCGGAAATCTTCTTTAAAACATTCCCATATATTGGGTTTTTAACAAGGAATCAAAATTTGTAACCTGTTTTGCATAAAAATGTATAGAAGGCGGTGTTTTCCAATGATGACGTAATGTTGCGCAATTATTTATGAAAAGGATTATTATTTAAGTATATTCCAACGAGGGCGTGCGTATTTTACGCGTTAGTAACCATAAAGGCGTTAGTAACCATATAAAGGTTACTTCGTCCTTCAAGAATTTACAGGCATCTGATTAAATCTATTATTGGTTGACTGCAACACTTTCACGCACCGTCCTGTTTTTTTGGAGCACTAAACACACTCAAGTATTCAGAAGCACTAATATGGTAGCTGCATGTATTTGTTGTTGTTGTTTTTGTTTCGTTGTTTATTTTATTTGTTTACTTGTTTTTGTTTCTTCGTATATACTGTTTGATATTGGTTATCAATATGGCACTTTTACTGTTACACAGCATTCCATGACTTTCTTTAGATGTCTACAAAAATACACAGCATTTCATGACTTTTCTTTAGATGTCTACAAAAATGCACACTTGGTTTTCTTAAAAATGATTCAATAGATTCGATCATCCAACTCGCGACAGCTGGAACTACACTGGATCACAGGGATGCTAATCTCTCTGTCATGAAGTTTCTAACAGAACTGATAAAATGTACCTATGTTGAACAAGTGAGTCTTCCATTGAACTGTAGAGTTTTGTATGTAGTCTAATTATTTTGAACAGATTGATGAACAGAGCAAAGGAAGGTGAAGAAAACGTTATGACACGTGTAAATGAATTAATACTTTTTTGTTACACTGGAGTTAGTATAATAAAACTGACTAATCAAATACTAAAACTTCCGCAGTATTTACATTAACCCACGTTTTACATTCCTTGAAAGAAAACGATTCACGGTAGATTACAATATATACGTAAATTTGTACTCCTCATCAATTACACTCCTCTCCCATGTTAGTGTTATGGGTAGTTCTCGACCATTCCACAGGAGCACCACATTGACAAAATAGGAGGAGTGTGTTATGGTGATATAAATTGAAAAGGTCTACTGATAATACGTTTACATGTTTTCGATAAGTTGTTTCAACTGGAGCATTACTATTTATAGTAGGCTATATATAGTTGATGTTAAAAAAAGCGAGGTGTGTTAAAATATGACTTAGACAGGAAGTAGATCAGTTCAGCTTAGAATAATATCCAAAGGTCCCTCAACTGCTTTTCTCGCTCGCACGTTATTTTACCTTGTAAAATTTCTGTTGTTTTCATCAACCGCAATCACCTACCTGGAAAAGCAAATTTATAGTATACTACATAGCAGTTTCGATGTGACTATCAATGGAGCTTTTCTTTTTTCTTTTCTTTTTAGAGTAGCGCTCAATTCCACGAAGTAAGAGAAAGGGTAACCTTAGTTGAAAGTCTACTAGGGAAATATGGACAGGATATAGTCAAAGGTATTATACTTATCAAAAGATGTAATGTTTATTTAACATTTGAAAATACAGAAAGATATTCAGTACGTCTGCACAAAATGTTTTGTTTTGTAACAAAAACCAAATGACCACTAATCGCCACAATTCATTTGCTGACAGGAGAGAGCAATTACTGTATAAAGGATAAAAAATTATTATGTTAAAATATCATATTTACTTGCTCAAGGTACTTTGTCAGTCAAACAACAATCAAGACACTGCTTGAAGGGCTTGGGGCTACAATAATTTACCGCACTAATAATTTACGATAGTAACTGATTCGTTGCACAAAGTTTGGTGAATATCGGTCATTTGGTCTTAACTTATTACATAAACAGTTCTTTGTCAGCAAAATCTCAGTAGATCTGAAAGTAGTGTTGAGACGTCACAATTAACTTCACATTTGCAATATCAACTCCTTTTGAGAACTCTACCAATGTACAAAGTTTCATAAATATTCGTCAAGCGGTTGCAAAGTTATTAAAAAAGAAAATTTATCAACAGTTTTTCTTCCCTCACATGACATTATAGCTGAAATTAGTGCCATTCTCCTTAAAACTTTATACTCAGAATTGTTGCTAACAGCAAAAAAATTAAACCAATGTGCCAAGTTTAAAATTGAATATCTCAGGAACGGAAAGTGCCTTTTCCAAAATTTAAAAAGTGGTGTTCCTCATTTTTGAAGCCTTCTAAAAAACGGATACTTAATTAGTGCCACATACCCTAATAAGAATGGCCCTAACCTATTCTATTTGGAGTTAGCGCGTTGAAGTGTGAAGCATGTGATCAATTAAATTGTTTTGTGTTAAAATCACGTATATTGTATATTTGTAGGTCTTGTTACAGCATGTGCTGGCGGGATACAATCATATATGTTGCCCGAAATTGGCGACGTTCTTTGGGAGATGATTCAGTTCTGTCAGAGGGTAAGCATTCCAAATGATCAAATCGAAAATCTCATTTGAGTTTCCCCGTCGATATTGACAACTTCTTCCTGTTTTATGCATTGCAGTTTTTTTAATGAGATTTCAGTGATCATGATATTGGTGTCTGGAAATATGGCTTTAATGTGATAGTATTATCTTAATGCTTTCCACCACAGAGATGTTTTAGAATGGGGAGTGATTACGAATAAGAAAGTAATAAATAAAGCAACAACAAAAAATTTGGAAGAATTTAGCTAAACTACGCTATGAAGAAGATAATTGAAATTTTGCGCCCTGCTTTAAAGAGCTGTTCCGAAAGAGAATTTTATGTTTGTTAACGAAGGTGTGATTCTGGAATCCTTTCCAGTTCTTTAATTCTGAGGTATGTGAAATGATTAAAAAAACACAATTTCTACATGACTAGTCAGCTTAACCTATTTGGTAAATGTAAAAGTTAAACACAAATGTAAACCAACTTTCTTATACTGATACAAGTTCTTCTTTATTTGTAGCCTACGTATTTGTGGTTCAAAAATGCTTTATCAGTGCTACCTTCACACAACCCAAGTGGTTCAGTCTATGCAACCGTGGAACAGACGGAACATTTTTATAATGCCGTTTCTAAGTAAGTATTTGAGTTAATAATTGATTGTCATTGGAACAATGTTTATGTTTAAGTTAATCCACTCTCACGGCTACAGTAGACACTTCCTGAATTGACGTCATAACCTTGACAAATGACGTCACGAAATTTTCTCTAGTTTTATGAAAAAACGGATTTCAAATTCAGATTCCTCGTCCCAAAATATATCTAAGCTGAATATTTCAGAACCATACAGTAAGTACATAACCTTTTATAGTTTTCTAAAAAATACGGTTGTGCATCAGAACGAGGTGAAACGTGATAAGTTCGAATATAAGTAGGCTTTGGAGGTGGCGTAGCCAAAAACCAACGGAAATGTTAAGTTGAATTCGGGAAGTATCTCTATCGACCTTTCGATATCGTATAACGCGGTATTCCCAATTGGCGTCTGGACAAAAAATTCCCAATTTGTCTGAATTATAAAAAAAACTATTTCAGAGAAACCTCATTTATACAAAGATATTTTGAAAATTATGTTCGTGGCATTTACTTAGTGCTAGATACAAAGGGAAATACGTTGAAAATTACATTATTGCACTTACTTAGCACTGGATACAAAGGGAAATGTGTTTAAAATTATGTTAAAAGATTTAAATATAATATTTTAATTACAAGAAGCACTACTCATTAGCTATCATTTTATACTCACTGCGCCTCCACCAAAAGGTAAAACAACATGGTTTATGGCCGTTTTAGGCGATCTAGAATGAAAAAGAAATTTTAGAGGAAAATTTCCCAATTCAATAAAAACGCGGTAACATTTTATTTTCTGGCTAACACCCTGATCTACGATAAGTAGAAAGGAAGGTTATTTTTGGCTATTGTATACATTAGGTGAAAACTCTCTAAAAAATGTTGTAATCATCCTAAACATTAGGTCAAAGTTCTCTAAACATTCTGTAAACATCCTAAGCCTCGTTTCCATGAATGTTTTAAAAATAAACCTTGTAACAGCTGTAGTTCTTTCTAGAAAAGTAATATGATTTTAAAATCTTGAGTATTAATCAAACTTTTGATGGAGAAACCGATTCTGAAATCCGTTTTTTATAATAGGCAAATTAAGTTTTTGTTACACAAATTAATTTTGGGAAAAGTCTATAAACCCCTCCCCAACACTCCAATTCGAACTCTATCATAGTGAAATTATTGATAAATCCTAACTTATTGATAAATTCTAAATTCTCTTCATTCTTCTTTAACCCTTCGATGCATAGTATCCATTTATTGGCTATTTTGCTTTTTCCAGGTTTTTTTATTGGAAATGGAAAATGCAAAATAATGATTTGATTACTTTCCGGGGACACTATGCATTAAAGGGTAAAGTTCCCTAATGGTTTACCTCTAGTAAGGCCTTATAAGCAGTGTTCCATGCTTCAAGGTCTAATTATCTTCTGATGTTGTTTATTTGTTCTTTTCAGTGCGACTTCAATAAAGGTAGTATGGAAAGAGTTCAGAGACTTCTCTAAATATTTCAAATGAGCCGTCCCATCATTGTCGACATATTGCTGACGAGTGCCTGACTAACAAACGAGGTCATACTACCTGGGGATGTAGAATGTGATGACACTAATGTTGGGTCGACCACACATCCTGGTTACAGGTTACCGGTAGTGCTTGGCTTCATTCAGAATCTCGTTTCCAAATTCTACTAAATATTTATGTTGGTTTTTATGAAAAGCGGAGTTAGGTTTGAATTTCGTAACCAATGGTTTGCATGTGTGCTAAAAACTTGAAAGCATTTGATAAGAAGAAAGGTTCTTTCGACTGTAATACGTCCAGATCAGAATTTACCTAATTGTGGATTGCCTCGTTTTGATGCATAACCCCTTTTTGATGCAAAACGTTGGTTTTAAAATTGCTATAAAACATTTTTAATAATTGTGGAGACTGGGAATTCTAATTTGAAATCCATTTTTCACGAACATCGACAGAAAAAAATCTCGTGACTGCACGAGCCGTTACTTCAGGAAAGACCTATTCATTTTCCTCTCACTTGATAACAACTCACTTACAATCGTATAGTTACGCTTTTCAAACTTTTGTCCTATTTCTAAAACTATCGGTGTGGATTAATTTAGTTATAAGTTGTGTGTCGTGTAGACGCAATAGACTGGATTGTCTAAAGTTATAGTCATCTTCTCAAGTCGCTTATGTTTCTATATAGACAGTGTATGGAAAAATAAAAAAATTCGCAATATAGAAGGAATACTTGAAACGATTTATTTTCTTTAAGTTTTCTCCTAGAGAACTGTTGTTATATTGGAAACGGTCAGTTAGATGTACTAGACTAAATTATTACTTCTCTGTTAATCCTTCTTTCTCCCACGAACGGCAATCTGTCTGCCCATAATTATGACATTTGATTGGAAGTTTTTCAAATCTACGTTGTTGAGTGGCCCCTGCTTGCTCTTTCTTTTGACGATGTGACCTACGCAGGAACAGCACCCATTCTCGTGCTCCATAAAACAGGACCCATTCTTGTGCCCCATAAAAAATAAAAAATAAAAAACAACCTATATTCAGGACAATTTGTTTGCTGCAAATTATGCAGTTTTATACCGTTTGTATATAGCCCATTTCCCGTTAGTGTCCAGGAAGCGAGAATGGGAGTAGTGATGGGAAACATAGCAAGATCACTCATGCAAAATCGAAATTATGTTCCTAATAAAAGTTGCAATAATTGGAACTGATGGAATATTTGGTTTCTCGTCGTCGTAATCAGAAAATAACTTTCTTTTGTTTCGTTAAATTCTACAGGAAATTAACTACAATCCTGGACATAATATATTGGCACAAAGCGCCAAAAATTCAAAAATCGAGTTCCACAATTGATATAACTAGAGAAAGAATTAAACTTTTCCAGTTACTAATGACTTAAGACGCGCGGTTCTTAGGTACTTTGGTAGAGAAGTGTCCGTGACACTGCAGTACGGTAGGACAAGGGGAGTAGTCTCGCTATCCTAATTGGTCCATTTGAGGCCTTTTGGGACGTCATAAAACGTGTAGATCAGTGAAATAAGGACAATTTCGGATGTTTTTCAATAAATCACAGTGGCACGGGCGACCCTACGCGGTTTCCTACCAACACCTAACCCAAATCTCGTGCAATGGGCACGAGAATGGAAAGGTGCTAACACTCGAATCAGCATAAAACACCAAAAGTGCCATAACGTCCAGCATTGTAGACATAATTAGAGCTGGTTCCACGGATAATTATTCTCGGAAGCTTTAGTCAAATCCAATATATAGCTAAATCCTATCAGTACAATTAAGACAACCTCCTTTTATATAAAAGACTAAACCAAATCAAGGGAGAATTTGAGAAAGAAGGTAAAAGATATGTATTTTAAATTTTACTGTTTGATTTAAGGATATTTGACACTCAGGGTTGTGTACTGATTCACCACGGTTGGTTAAAGTGCAATACTCAACCTACATCCATTTGTGACCCTTAATCAACTTTCTAACAATAATAAAAAGCATTTGCATACCCTATCTTGAAACGTTTCTCATCTACAGCTCCCGTCTTTCTCATTTTCTCGATTCTAAAGGAAAAGAGGACAAGTTTCAAACTTCACATGTGTCACGTGTCAAATTATTTTAGCTAGGATTATTATGGGATAGGTTACCAATAAATAAAGTGGATTTTTGCCTCTTTAACCTCCATTCTTACTTAGTTTGTTTCCTTCAAGTGTCCAGTAGATAAGAAAGTGTGAAAGTCGTGTTGATTGGGAAACTTACTAGGGTAGCATATGTCAGTATCTGGTCCTTACAAACCTTGAGGGAGTGGCTTTATTTCAATCAGGCAGTCTGTAAAAATGGCAGGGTAGGTTTTTATTGGTTAAGACTAGGTATAACAAATGAATAGAGGACATTGAGACGCTAGTATTTATATATGACATTCCTTTTACCGGTTTTATCTAGATTTTTATTCATTACTTGTCTATGTAGTGGAAATATTTGTGTTCATTTATTAAAAAAATCCAGACCTTTTAAAGTTTCGTTTTTACTCACGTTCTATGTCCGCCTATTTTAACCCGTTAATGCATAAGCAAACATCCTGGTTATACAGTGGAACCTCTAAAATCCATGCAAGAAATTTTGTCCGCTAATTAAGAGGTGTTCGCTTTTTGGAGAGACTCATTTTCAGGCGGAAATTTGAGAAATTTCAATAACTGCTTTAATGTTCTTATCTAAAACTCAATGCAACTAACATTATATACATACAAATAAACAAGTTAGAACTTCTTGGAAAAGTAATTATGAATGGTTATCTGGGTCTTGCTCTTGATTTTGATTGTTTCCAATTGGCTGATATTTTCCAGCGCTTTTCGATCAACGCTGACAAAACTAAATAAACATTCTTTCACAAAAGCAGCATAGCTGACGACATCCAAATTAAATTTCCTGACTTAACAATAAATGAAGCTAAAATTAAAAGAGAATCAGTAATGAAATTTATCGGAGTAATATTGGATGAAAACTTTAACATGGCAAGCTCATATTTATCTTATACAAAGTAAAATATCAAAGAATATAGGTATAATGTATAAGGCTAAATTTTTACTTAATGACAACTGCTTAAAAAGTATCTACTTTTCTTTCGTTTACAGCTACTTAAATTATGTTAATATTGCATGGTCAAGCACTAACTCAACAAAACTTACATAACAAGCAAAAACATGCCAGTAGAATCATATTTAATAAAGATAGAATGGAACCGTCAAGACCGCTTTTGAAAGAGATGAACGCTCTAAATATATACCAAAACTTACTTTTCATGTTTAAAGTGAAACACAACATAGCACCTAATATATTTATTAATAATTTTACGAATATTATACACAAGTATCCCACCAGATTCTCTGCACACAACTTTTATCAGCCGAAAACTAAATTTAAAAATTACTAATTACTCTATCTTAAACCGGGGTCCATATTTATGGAACCATGTTATAGATAACGGTTGTAAAATAACTTCGAGTTTACCTCTCTTCAAGAATAAGCTAAAAAAGAAACTTCTAAGTTCAGACAGTGAATTTACATTTTTCTAACAAGCTTGTAACCTTCGTGTTCACAGTATAGGGACAAATGTACATAATATATAACTAAAATGCTCAATATACAACATTATAAAGGGACTTGGTGATAAGGCTTACAGCCATCTTCTTGCTCCAGCCAGTCTTTCGTATATTGTAAATAATTTATACATTTATGTAATATTTTTAAAAACGGCAAATATATACAAGCAAACAAACAAAATATTTTTCATCTATGCAAGACATAATCATCACCTGGTGAAGCAACTTTAACCCCTCTTTCAGTGCAAAATTATGTGACATTTAGTACAAGTCTCTACTGGAGTAATTTCTCCTCCTGAAGGATGCATCAAAAGGATGTTCAGTAATTAGAGAGACATTACTAAGGAAAATGTTCATTCCGTGCAAGATTATGTGTCCGCTAATTGGAGATAAAGAGTTCTTTATGAGGATTTGTTAAGAAAACGGCAGAGTGTCCCTTAATTAGAGGTTCCACCGTATTGAACTTCCCAATTGTTAACCTTTTTAATTTTATGAGGAACCAGGGTATCTTGTCAGCTTTTACAAATTTATTTTACATTATATTTTCAATAATTAACCCCCTGGAAAAAGTAAAATAGCAAAGAAATGACCAATGATTTGATTCCTTTCCGGGGACGCTATACATTACAGGGTAATGGAACAACCAATGAAAGGCTTCACTTGAGAATGGGAGTTAATTGTACTTAAAATAAAATAGATATACTATACGTTTCTGGCGACATGGACCACTTTCATGATTGTCACTTACAATCTGTAATAACGTTCCTAGAAATAGCGACTGATAAATTATTTAGCTGGTTTGCATCTAACTCAATGAAAGCAAATTCAAAAAAGTGTCATTTAATATTAAGTTCCCAATGAATAGCTTTCTGCAAATATCGAAGATAGTAATATTAAAAACAGCAAATGCGAAAAGCTTTTAGGCATACAAATCGATAGTAAACTTACTTGTGAAAATCATTTAAATAGTATTAACACAAAGACTAGTCAAAAAGATATAATAAGGTGTAGTATCATCTGCATAACTTGCGATGTCAATATTATTATCAACTAAAAAGAAAATATCACAAAGATAAATGTTGAAAAGTAGTGATCCTAGTATTACATTCTGTTACAGTTCATCAGAGAAATCTTCAAACGTTACTTATAGAAATAGAAATGTATAAAGTCAAAAATGGTCTTGCCCCAGAAATAATGTTTGAAATTTTTCGTTTAAAAAGTAACTCGAAGAATCTGAGAAATAACTCAACGTTCGTTAGAGAACCTGCAAATACTGTACATTACGGCACCGACACTCTAACATTTTTAGGTCCCCAAATTTTGCATAATTACCAAGTAATTACAAGAATTTGGAATCTCTAAATATTTTTAAGAGTAAGATAAAAAATTGGAAATCTTTAGACTGTCCTTGCAGATTATGCAAGACGTATATTCCCCAGGTCGGTTTTATATAATAAAAATATTTTGTCACTCAGTGCGCACTGGAAAGTGCTTGTGAACAAAACTTGACTATTTGTGCGCACTGGAAATCATTTGTGAGCAAAACTTTAAAAAAATCTAATGCGTTTCCGAAAATTAGAATAAACATTATTTAGTGCGCAATAATAGTCAAGTTTTGCTCACAACTTGTTACTGGTAGTCAGGTTTTTCTCACAATAAAAGATATGACTAAATTTTCCAAGACGCACTAGTAACTGCTCCAAGACGTACTAACTACCTTACCGAGACGCACCAATTTATTTATTAAGACGCACTATCATCATATCTCCAGGACCATGGACGTGCTAGGACGCACTAATCAAATTTCTAATTTTGCATTTCGAGTGCTCACGTTTTGCTCACAACTCGTTTCCAATGCGCACTGGTAATCAAGCTTTGTTCACAACGTGTTTCCTGTACGGACTAGAAGTCAAGTTTTGCTCATCACAAAAAAAGTGTGAGATACTGTTGTTTTAAGAGAATATTAAGAATAAATACTACTTGCTTGAGGACTGTATCATTTCACATCCGTACTGGTTTACATCATAACAACAACTAAAAAACCTGAACTGAATATTTACAATAGTCACATGACTTATTATTTACAGATTAACAACCAGTGAGATTAGTCCACTCATTAGTCCACTCAGATACAGGCTTTCTTTTAGAGATGTTTCTCTTTATATTCTTTGGATATTTTCTGACCACTTGTTTGTATTGTTTTCGTATTTTGGCGTTTTACACCAAAACATTTTTTCAGGATAGTAGATGTAGATTTCTTAGATGTTATGTTATATCTGATTGTATTTATTAAAATATAATTCCAGTCATAAATATAACGCCAATAATATGCAATTTTTATAAGAAATGTGTGCCACAAGCAAAGAGTAACTGACCGCGAATATGAAATGATGGCGATTTTTAACTTTTGAACGTGATAATTGTTCACGTTGATCCTCAAAATAATAACAATAAAAACCTATGAGCTACAATCATCCCTGGGCAAAAAAATAATTCCACTTATCATGTTTTCCGTATGGCAGAATTTTTCCCGCAGAAAGTATTACTGAGCATGCGCAATGATCTAAAATACTTGATAATACGTTAACGCACATGCTCAGTAACATTTTTGAGAGCAAAATTTCGGCTCCGCGAAGAGTCAAGTGTAAGTTGACATTTCGCACAACCTCGTTCCCAGGCTTTTTCGCGCTTATTGAAATGAGGATGAAGGCGCGGATCAATCCTCAAATAAAAAAAAGGAAAAGAAGCACCGGGGACGAGGTTGGCGAAAAAATGTTTTTCAAAATAGTCACTATTTTTTACTTATTCTCGCAGTCGGATAGTCACACGATGCAGTCGGCTTCCTTTCATCTTCCGCGATTTCTGTTTTGGTAGCCATTATGAAATGGGGGAAAACAAGAGATTTCTCTGGTCAACTTCTTATAAAATCATGTTTGTTTTTATGCTTCTACTTGTTGTTATCAAACAAAATTCAGTTATGTTTAAGCGATACATTATTCTAGAAACACGTAAAAATCTAGCTATCACGATTATTTGGCACCCAACAGTCCTTTCCCCCAAATTAATTGCCAGTGACGTCATGCGATTTTTTTCTGCTGGTTGTTATGACAAATGCGTTAAAATTTCGTACACCCTAAAACCTTTAGAATTATACTACACTTATATCAAATTTTTATTATAGCAATTTTAAAAATAAGGTTTGGCATCAAAACAAGGCAGGTAAGCTAAGTGTTATAGCCGAAAAAAAATTTCTTCTTACCAAACAGAAATGAATTTTCAACACCTGCATACATTTAACTGAGAAATTCGAAACTGAACTCCATTTTTCATAAAATTTAAATACCAACAAATTATTTAGTGGAATTCGGAAAAGATCTATTTGTACCGTTGTTATGGTGGTATGCAATCAGATTTTGTTTCTAAGCTTTCATCCCTGAGAGCTTTACAACTATGCACATTACACAATACTGCACCACAGGAACACATTCGCATATTGCATTACAGGAATCGCTTGTGGCGCACAAAAACTTAAACATGACCTATGGATATTACGAAGAAGCCGTCCTCCGCACTGTGCCGTGTATAGGACTTGAACTCGCAACAATCAGATCGTTATACGACAACTTGAACCGTGGTAAGACGAGTATAAAGAATTGTAATTGTCACATAATTACCTCCAGCCACACCAATTTAAAGATGGCGACAATTTCAACCTGCTCACGCTTAATTTTGATTTTTTGCAATATAATGTTCAGCAAATCAGTTTTATCTAAATTAGCTAAATAGAAAAAGGAAAAATAAATATCTCAGAAGAATATTTGGCACATCACTTTTAAGCCACCTTTCTTCTTTAACTGTTTAAAAAGAAGAATGGGTACTAGGTTGATGAACAGTCAGATCAGTATCAAAATACTTCATAAAGGTAAAAAAAAGAAAAAGAAGTTAAACTGGAATGTTTTTAGAATTGACACGCGAGTGGATAATGTCTCGTGTTATTATTTATATTTATATTTGTACTCTGCTTCAAGTTACCATATGCACGAAAAGTAAAAAAATAAAAAAGTATGCATGATTTGTTGTCTTAATTTTTCTGGAAATTGTGACATTAATAATGAATTGTTAAAGTTCTTACTTATAAAACCTCCAGAAAGATCAGAGTTTTGCTCTATAATTTTAGTTGGGATATCGCTGTCTTGCATTGCTTTTGAAGGATCTAAATTTTGTATTTCTCTTTCAATGTCTTGTATAGTGACACCATTGAAAGTAAAAGCATTACGCATAACGAATCTTTCATTAATGGCTATAATACTTGGATGATTTTTGGTACTTATTTATAGCTCTCAAGACTGGGTCATCTATATGTTCATTATTCACTTATAAATGTAAATTTTGTGGAATTTCCAACTTAGTCATAGCGTTTTCAAAAAAATAGTTAAAAAAGTATATGAGATAGTCTTTTCGTCAGGAAGGATTTCATTATTTTCAACTAGGGTGATCTTTCCACTAGAAAAAGTCTTATCTGAGAAAAAGTGTTTTACTGTTTTCCAGAATTTTTTGTTATCAGTAATATTTTTAGTATCAAGTGATTAAAATAATTTTTCTTCTCATTTCTAAATAAAAATTTATTTGTTTGTTATACAATTCCCTATCAACGGTAGATTTTGACTTCAAGAACTTATTTCTTAATCTAGATCTATTCATCACAGCTTTATGTAAGGTCTTATTCATGAATGGTGCTTGGTTTGCTCTGGTATATTTGTATTTTAAAGACGCATTGAGTGTGTTGAAGAATGTTTCATGAAATTTGTTAAAATCGCTTTCATTTATTTGTGCTTCACTTAATCTGTAAATAACATCCCTCCAAAATGACTCATTAGAAAGTGTTTTGTAGTCTCTGTATGTGACAATTTTGTTTGTGAAAGTAAACTTTCATTACTGTGATGACCATTGTATGGAAATCTGATAATCCTGTTTCAATTACACTTGTATTTTGAAAAGATCTTGGATGATTAGTTATAATCAAGTCAATGCAAGTTGGTTTATTTTCCCTTTTAAAACATGTAGGTTCCTTTATAATATTTTAAAGATGCTTTAGATTAGAAAAATCAGTCATATTATTATTATCTGGTTCCACATTGTAATCACCAAGTAGCAAAATGTTATCATATGATGAGCAATGCAGATCCAGATGCCTACCAATTTCATTTAGATGGTTGGATATCCGTAAACCGTAAACCAACGTCATTGAAGTAAGGATACTTTCCGAGATATGTTGAAAAAAACATTTGGCATACGGAATCATACGAGATCACCGGTCAACACCTGTACCCATTGTCGTTCTTTGTATAGCTAAAGATAAATGGACGAAATTTTGTTCGGCTAGGAAAAATAAAATTCGCATATTTCAAGAGAAACTACTCGTGTGGGACCATCGCGTTACCACGTGACTTTATATATTTCGGGAGGCTCTAAATCTTCTAAATCTTCCTTGCTTATACGTCCATGTTGTAGGTAAGGAGTGAAACTTTCAACACTTCTTATCCCCTATCTAATCCAGGTTTCACACATGCATTTACTTTTACTCTATGCATTAAGCTGGATTTCCACTTAAAAAAAAGATACGCATGTTGGCACGAAACGTACTGTGGAGCATGCGCAGAATTTAAAATGTTTGAAGTACGCGAACATTAGATACGTTCCGCGACACACACAAAAAGTTGAACTCAAGTCATCTTTTTTTTTCTATTCGCGTATCAAAATTATATAAACCAATCAGAGATCCTTATCAACAAAAAAAGTGTTATCAACAATTAAAAGTCACGCGTCAAAAATCTCAAGGGGATATTAATCCGCGAAGCGTAACGTATCGGTGTACGCGTATTTGGTCCAGTATGCGTATCAATTTATTTAAGGGGAAATCCAACTTTATTCTATGCATTACAGTCCCCATGGTCTCATGTTCAAAATTGTTGTCCCTTTCTGCTTCTATGTTTAAACATTCCAAAGGATGGTTTAGTTATCTCTCCGACACTATGTTTGAACAATATAAATCACGCTCGGATTGTCTTTACTGTTTGTTTTTGTCATACAAATGCTAAAATCCCAGCAGCGATGGAGTATTGCAGGATGAAATATATTCTACCGAATAAAGATCTCGCGGAATTTTATTATTTTATTATTTAAAAGCGTGATGAAATGGATTACCTGTGCACTTGGGACGGTTCATGTAAAAAAAGTTCATAATTCAAGACACGGGTAATGAAGTTTAAACAAGAAGTTGTTGTGTTTAGAAAATGGCAAAGGTACATATTAATTACGAAACGTTTTATTTTTATTGTATGTTTGCCATTAAATTTAAATGGTAGGCATGGTCAGGTGCACAAACAGTCATATCAGAGGATTTCGTGCCAGTGCGGCCGAAGGCGAATGTTAATTAAAGACAGGAACACGTTGTCTGGCAGATACGAATATTTAAATTTTGCTTGAGAGAAAACATGGAAACACCATTACCATGTAAAATTTCGTTAAGAGTTCGAAGGCGTCTTTTTGAAGATGATGACAACGCTAATTCGACGGATAATTCAAAATTGTTAAAACTCTGTGATGCAGTTGAACAGTCATGTCCTGCATTTATAATAAAAGAAAAAGTGTCTTCTACAAAGCTGGTATGTTTACATTATTTTTTCTTTTTAATCTATTTCTGACAACTTAAGCTCAAGGGAGGTGTGTTAAATAAATTTATTATTATCTGGAAAATGAACCGGGAAAATAAATCATATCAATACATCTTGGTTGTTCTGCTTTTTAAAGGGACTTAATTTTTGGAAATAAAAATAAAAATAAAGTTAATCAAAAGACACCTGTTTCTTCATATTATCAGGCCCACATGAACGATTGAGGATGCAAAAAGAAATTTCATATCTATGATTCGAAATAAATAAACGGAAGTGTTCCAGGAAACAGGTGTTCTGGCAAATAGAGCAGTTCTAGAGAAAATAGAATAATAGAGCAGTTCTAGAGAAATGATGACCAGGTTTTCCTTTCCTGACGAATTGAGCTGTTCTAAGAAAAAATGACCTTTTCCTGGTAAATCGAACTGTTGTTCTATGAGTTGTTAATTTCTGACTTCCTGTTCTAAGAGAACTAGAGAAAAAACAAACAGGGGTGTTCTAAGAAAAATAGCCACTCTTCCTGGGAAAAAGAGGTGTTCTAAAGAGAAATGGGAGCGCTTCTTGGGAAAGAGGCGTTCTAACCTCAATTTTTCTCTTTTTTTCATTCAAGAACGTACTCCCTGGCAGTTAGGAATGGCTGATTTTTTAGAACAGCTCTGCTGGCTGCTTTTTGTAATTTGCCGTTGCTATAAATGAGATTTCCGGAAAATGCCGTTCCCTTAGAAATAATAAATTTCAACTATCTTGACTTCTTCCAAATTAAAAATGATGCGCAGATGAGGGTTTACACGAAATAAATTTCCACTGGCCAAACGAAAAATTTACCCCTCGTTTTTTTTAAAATAACTCACAATTACATTATCCAAATAATCTGAAATTTCACAAGTCTTCCGCAAAATATATATGAAAGAGATTTGTGTAAAAAAAAAGTGAAATTTGTACCAGCAGGTGCCTGACCACACCCAAATTTTTGAACTGCTAAATTAAAAAAAAAAAATTTTACGTTTTTTTTTGTGTGCATACTTACTTATACTTATACTCATAACAACATATTTTTATTCATTTTTGGTCTATTTTGTCTATTATTATTGCAAATAACATGAAAATCAAGCAAATGGAAACATAGGTTATTGAAATTTTCATAATGACCTATTGTTCTACTGCTCTAAAACAATAAAGAGACAAAAGGCCATTGTTTCAATTTGTTTTTCAAAATTTAACAAGGTCTTCCTGGAAACTTTATTTGTACAAAGTTTGGTGAAAATCGGCCATGTAGACAATAAGTTATTGCAATTTCAATAATTTTCTATTGTTCTATTGTTATAAAACAATTGAAAGACAAAGGGTTTTTACATGGAATTTATTTTCAAATTTTTAATCAGGTCTGCACGTGTTTATAACATGTACATAGTTTGAAGAAATTCGAGTGAATAGAAACATAGTTATTGCAATTTAAAAATACCTTTATTTCTATTGTTTGAAAACAATACAAAGACAATAGGCCATTGTTTCGCAATTCTTTTTTGATTTTTTAATTGTCTTTGTACATTTAACATTTGTGGAAAGTTTCATTCAAATTGATATACTACATAATATTTTAGAGGGGTAGGGCATTTTTGCTCCCCAACATACCCCAAATAAAATAGGGTTAAGAAAACGAGAAGGTATTTCATTTGACGCTAAAACTAATGCTGAGATCTTTTTTTGCAAATCTCGCACCAAATCTAGTTGAAAAACTTCCTAATCCAACAAACAAATTTGGAATGGAAAATGTCAAAGAATTACTACAAACCTCTTAATTTAAAAGAAAACAGTTTTTGTTTGGAAGCAACAACGGAAAAGATAGTACTGAAAATACTTGAAGAAACAAATCCTAACAAACTGGTAGGAATCGATAATTTATCAGTAAAATTCCTTAAAGATGGTGCGACAAATTTATCTAAACCAATTGCACAACTTTATAATTTGTCAATTAGGCTTTCCACTTTCCCAGATAATTGCAAGGTAGCAAAAGTAAAACCTTTATACAAAAAACAATCAAATCTTGAACCAAAAAATTGTAGACCAATATCACTCCTTCCGCTTGTGTCAAAAATATTTGAAAAAGTGATACACCTTCAAACACAAAAATATATTGATGATTCTAATATTTTGTATAAATACCAATCTGGTACCACAGGGTTCTATTCTAGGTCCACTTATATTTCTGTTATATGTAAACGATATGTCACAATCAGTTAATTGTGA
>JANTOQ010419795.1:0-11773 GCA_027564595.1 Bythotiara depressa
TTTAATAATAATATTTTAATATATTTTATCTGCTTTTTTGTTATTTATTACGATTTTTTTTGTGGCAAATAAATTTACTTACTTACTTACTAGGTTTATAGACCTTTTGCAAGTAAAACCGCCATCTTGAAAATTCCAAGTCGAGGAGACAAATTGAACTTTGTACTCTGCATATATATATATAAGGATTTGACCACAAAAATAGGTTAAAATTACCTCTAAGAACCTCCTTCGTATCCTAGTTTATTCACGCCACTTCTTTGCTTTCAACATTTAAAAATGTTTGAGCACAGTTTGATGTGAAATAAAAGGTAAACTTTTAGTTAAATACATTCCAGAACATTAGAAAACAAGTGAGACCTTTAATGTATAAGGGGCATAAGATGCGCTGTTTATATGCTTGTTTTGTCTTTTTTTTTCTAACTTACGAGATGGAGAGCGCTTTTTGCGTGTTTCACTAGGCATTGGCAACCTATTATTAAACTCCATCCACAAGTCTAGCAAAAAGCAATTTTCAAGCCACACCTGTTCACAAACCGATTCGCTGTATGCGCAAATTATGTATTTGTGCAAACTTGAGATCAATCCAAAAAAGTTATATACGATTGAAAAATGAATACTGGTCAAAACTAGGGTATACCACTCTTTTTAAATGTTAGTAATAGACTTTAGCTTCATATTTCAGCAGTTTTCACTTATAATACGCAGAGTTCAAAGTGCAGTTTGTCTCCTCAACCTGAAATTTTCAAGATGGTGGTTTTACTTGCAAAAGGTCTAATAACACAAATTCATATTACAATGTCATAATTCTTCAAGCTTGCTATGAGAAATCGTAGTATAAAGGTCATAATTCTTCTATCTTACTACGTGAAATCGTTATATAACATCATAATTCTTCATTTTTATTATATGGAATCGTAATATAAGGACCGCAATTCGTTAATATTTTCACATGAAACCATAATATAATGTCTTGATTCGCCACTTTTATCACCGAATTTATTTGATCTCGCTACTTGAAATCATTATATAACACCGTAATAATTCTTCAATTTTACTGCTATAATCTGTTGCGCTGTTGTAGCATGTTTTGTCTCCCTATTAAAATTCCCAGAAAATAACAAGACAAGTTTTGCTTCTTTAAAATTCGATTGACGAAAATATGTAATACCTGGTTTCTATTACACCAACTTGATTACACAAAATCAGTGTTGCAAATAAGAGATTCTTGCGTAAAGCTGGACATTTTTTGTGATTAGTATGTAATTAGTTTTAGTGTCACCCCAAAACCCACCCCCCAAAAAATGGTAGGTAGGGGGTGAGGGGCTACTAGAAATTTTTTGATAATTGGTCTAGATTGCCGGAAAACGCACCTTCCAGTTTAAAAACTTAAGATTAAACAACAATCTATGATTGGCTCTAAAACTTAGAATGAAGGACAATCTATGGCCGCGCATTCCAGTTTTAAGCCTCTAAAACCTATAATGACGATCTATGCCATCTGATTTTCAATGCTCTAAAACCTGATTAAACAACGATCTACGACCGCTAGTTCGATTTCTAAAGGCTGATTTTCACTGCATATAAAAAGTCGTGCACGCGACTGAATTCTGCAATTTGATTGGTTCTTCGAAGAAGTCGCGCGCAAAAAAACCTTTTCTACTTTTTGTCGGAGCGCACGATTTAAACAATTAAAAGGGGATTCCTAAAGCAGTCAAGTGCTTAGCGATTTCAGTGGAAATCAGGCTTAAACCACTAAAACATAGACAAAATGACAATCTACAACCTCCGTTCGATTTTCAAGGCCCTACAACCTAGATTAAACGACGATCTACAACCCCCGTCCGATTCCCAAGGCTCTAAAACTTAGAAGGAAGGACGATCTATGGCCACACATTCCAGTTTTAAGCCTCTGAAATCTATATTAAACAAGGATCTACGCCACCAGTTTGATTTCTAAGTCTCTAAAACGTAGATTAAATTACGATCTACGACCCCCATCTGATCCCAAAGGCACTAAAATGTAGAAGGAAGGATGATCTACGGATGCGTGTTCATGATCACCTGCAAGTTCGATTTCTAAGCCCTTATCATTCACTTTAGTCTCTTAAAATTTGCTATTAATTGTCTTTGATGACAAAGTGATCAACGATAAAGAGTGTGCCTTCTGGGAATCATTTTACAACTCACGTGCATGACCTGTTACAAGAATAATGTTGAAGAAAAAATAAGACACTAAAATTCAATAAACAAAATCAATTGGTAGAAAAACATGGATCGCATAAATATATAGAGATATATAATTCATAAATAATGGTTTTTGTACTCATGTACTCATCTGGTACTTGTACCTAACTAAGTGATGCGATAATTTATGATTAAGTTAAATGTACTAACCCCTGGTAAGTTTATAATATGCTTAACAACCAAATACATTTTTCTTTGCTTCAGGGGGATTCGTCAAGAAAGAAAGAAGAAATCTTGTTAAAATGAAATGGAATATAAGACTGCTGACCATATTTATGCATCCACGCCTCATCTGATAAACAAATATGGTACATTAATCTTACACCAACATATATAACAGCAAAGAAAAAGTTACACAACACTAAGAGAGTTTTCAATTATTTTGGAAGTGAAAAAACAAGAACTTGGATTGATAATTAAACAATGGTCGGTCATTTTAGCAATTTTGACATATTTTTTGTCCGATCAATTAAATCAATTGTCTCTATCAAGGAATCAAACCCTGATTGCTCAAACACAAGGCAAGAGTGCTAACCACTACACCGCTGATCCAAATGGGAAAGAGGTGTTCTAAGAGAAAATGGAGCACTTCCTGGCAGTTAAAAACACCTGTTTTCTTAGAACAACTCTGCTGGCTACTCCTGTAATGTCGCTATGAAATGTTCTGAAGAGATTTTTTTGAAGAAGTTTAGAACCTGAAGAACACCTCTCTTTACAAGTAAAGTACATATATTTCTAAAAAATAAAGGCTGTATTAGCTACATTCAACGATATTCGGTAAAATAATTAATAATTTTTTATTATCGTAGCATTAAATGCATTCTTGACCATAATTGCTCAACCATGATTCTGCATCTGTTTTCATTCAAAGGCAGTTCTTGAAACAAATCATGCATGAGTGTTATTACAAAAAAACTTTAATCCAACCTTCTGAATGAAGAACTCGTGCTCAACCTGGTTCTCATGCTAACATAAAAGTAATTTTTAAGCAAGGGAAATGTTATTTTCAGTTTTCAGTCCTTTAAGTTAACACTATATCGTACATGTTAAAAAACTATGCCTTTTTCTTAGGATCATCATCTCTGCTCATCAACTTTGCAAACATATGCACCGTTTTCTACGATGGATGTGATGCAGAATGGGTTAATGGGAAGAAGAGACAAATAAATACGTTTTAATGTCGGTTTGACAAGTTTGCATAAAATTCTCTTTTATAAATACTTACCCTAAAATTTCTGTTTACTGTTTCTTCGACCGTACACTGTAAGAATAATGAGAGCTATGCTTCTTGTTAAGATATAATAATAAGATATAAATTATAGAATATTATTGTCATGTACATACTTTTTTTGCACTTTTAAACACTGTAGAGATATGTTGTGGAAATTATATTCTCAACCACTCAGAGTACATCTCTGTCATAGAAATTGGTTTGTATAAGTTCGCTAATTAAGCTTAATTTCCACTTCCTAGTTTTATTGCACGCATTTTGTAGCACGACGTTGGTTTCTCGATTCTGATTGGCTTAGCTGAAAAAACGGTGGTAAAAGTATGATTAATCTATTTTTCAGATCGCGCGACCAATTTTGAGCAAAGAACAAAGAACTGCGAGACAATCACGAGAAAGGTAGCAAGTGGAAATTAAGCTTTATGGGGGCATAAACAATGACATCAGATTCATCATTGCGTTATTTTAGCATTAGAATCGAGTGGAAATGGCTTGAGCATCTGTGAATATAACAGTGTTTTAATGTAAGAAATTCTATTTCACGGTACACGATACTGCTGTAAAATAGTGTGAGACCATGGTTAAACTGTGTTTTTAAGGAAGCAGATCTTTATTCACAGTACATCAGACTGCAGTATTTTTTGTATTTTTTTGTTTTATGTGTTGCTATAATTATGGAAAGACATCTACCAGTGGTATGGTTGGATAAGTATATTTTGTTTAGCAAGTCTAAAAGAGAAAATTACAGCAACATGTCAAACCTACAATAAAACGTTTTTCTTAGACTTCCCCTTCCCCTTCCTCTATTGTGCATTAATATATCCATGTGGTCCTCTGTCACTTCTGGTGGGGAAACATCTACAATGGAGTGTATATGGGGGCATGACATTATACAAGTTTCAGTACTGGTTATTAGTTATTACTATTTAAATAGCCTTGATCTTATTGGGTAAGTATATTTGTTTAGCAAGTCTAAAATATAAAGTTACTGCAACTATGTCAAACTGACAATAAAAAGTTTTTTCTTAGACTTTCCCTTCCCCTCCTCTATTGTACATTAATATTTCCAATGTGGTCATTTGTTACTTTATGATGGAGAACATTTGGGTACTGGTTATTATTATTATTAAAAATAGCCTTGATTTTATTTAGCAAGTCTAAAAGAGAAAGTTACTGCTGCATCTATGTATGTCAAACCGACGATAAAACTTTTTTTCTTAGACTTTCCCTCCCCCCTCTATTGCGCATTAATATTTCTACCATGTGATCATTTGCACTAGTAGGCTTCCAGGGGGTTAATGATTATGTCATTAACAGAAAAATGTGGAAAAGATACACTAGGTGAAAAGATGGTTTGTTTGAATGAACATAAGATTTTATGGCCACAACTACACTTTTCTAGCTTAGAAAAGCTATCACTTTTATTATGATATTCTATCTTAAAAAACCGATCGCGGGTAACTTTTTACGGCTGTCACTAAGATTTCCTAACTTAGAACAGTTATGATGAGTTATGAGATGTTATGGTAGTTACTTCGATTTCTGGCTTAGAAAAGCTATCATGAGTGGCTTTTTACAACCTCTACTACGATTTCCTAAGCGCTAAATAAGTGCCACGGACGTAATTTTTAACTCTTTTCCCTGCAGATCTGATGCAAAATAAGTGCCATGAACATGTTTTTCAACTTTTCTTACATTAAAACTTGTTTTTTACAGTAATATTTCCTCGTAATAAGTTATTGTGAACAAATTTCCTTAGCCTGAAATACGATTTTCCACTGTGTGGTGAATGATTTTTCATGGTCTTTAGTAATCTAACAAAAGCAATCCCCTTCAATCAGGCCTATTTGTAAAGGCTTTATCAAGTAAAATATATCTTTGAATGATACTAAAATGATGCTGTGAAGACAATAGTTTACAAGTTAGATGAAAAAGAGGCATTTACTTCCCATACTAATTGAAAAGTTTGGTTGCTTTACAGTGACAAATGATCCATGGCATTTATTAAATTTACTATTTTATTTCAAAAATTAATAAGCGGGTGGGGACGGTTATTCGGTACATTCTGTACTTTTAAATGTCACACACATAAATCTAAATGTCTCTATTACATTTCACCACGTTATCTTACATTAAACGTAATAGTGAATGATATTTATTATGTAAAACATGGTTTTACCGTGATTTTCCATACGGTGAATTAATATATCTCACATTAAAAAATGAGTTAAAAATGATTTTACTATGATTTTACGTACCACGAACGTTGTGTGGTTTTTTTTTATTTGTCATTCCGTGATGTTTCCTTATGGTAAATCATGGAGTATATAGAAACCAGGTGTTACATCTGTCCTAGTTAGAAAAAAGATGCACATCATCAAATTTTTGCACGTGCATTGGTAGCATGAAAAACATTTAGAAATTATCTATGGATAAACTGATTAATTTAAAAATTGTTCATTCATTTGATTTAAAAAATTCTGGCTGGCGTTTTACATACCTGTCAAGTTATTATAAATTTCTCAGAAAAGAAAAAAATAAGAAACGACAAAATGATGAAAATACAACTCTTTAACTCTAACATCTTTATTAAGCTAGGAAAATCGCAGCGGCCATAAAATCTCACTCGTGGCAACTTTTCTAAACTAGATGATTTTTGTTTCAGAAATACTTATTACAGTGAAGTTTATTAGCAATTAGCAATTAATACAAAACTGTCTGGGAACGAAGTTGTTAAAATCATTAACTTCTGTTTTTTGTCTTCTTAGCCAGGTAAGGTCAAACTTTTGTCTATTCTCAGAAAACCTTAACGTAACATGAAAATATATTATTTTTATCCATATTTTAAAAACAAATACAAAAAGTACGTGGAGAGAATTCAGTCATTAAGACCCCTGGTTCCACACAAATTATGAAGGTTTCCATTGGGAAGTTTAATATAACCAGGAGGTATACATTAAACGGTTAAGGTTGCATAAAAACACTGGTGCTAATCACTTTAACAAGATTGAGTAAAATATCTGCAACAAGTTAATTCCACCGGGGAATAAAAAATAGAAAATAGAAAGAGTTCTTTCATCATTTGAGAGGTTTTCTAAGAAATTTATAATTAACAACGGGTATTTCAGCGCAAACGCCAGCTGGAAATTTTTATAAAGTACTAAAATGAATGAGCTATTTTACCCAGGGGTAATGGGGCAAAGTATAGGAAAACAAAACATTTATATTTCCAGTCATCTGTTTGTGATTGCGAAGATAAAAGCGGATTATGATTAAAATTATTGGAAATATAACGCAAAATAAATTTGTTAAAAGGTGATAAGACTCCCTGGTTCCTCATCAAATTATAAAGGTTTACAATGGGTGATAGTTTTATCTGTATAGCAACCACTTATTCTCAGTTTGCACTTCCAACGCCTAAACTGTTGACGGTCTCACTAATTTTTACATAATAGGAACAAAGATTTCTTACGTTAAAACATGGTTTTACAGCGATTTTACATGGTACGAACAAATATTTCTTACTTTAAAAAACTGTTTTGCCACCCACGATGTTATATGATTTGAACGAAGAATTCTTACATTAAAACAGGCTTTTATAACGATTTTACATGCTACGAAGGAAATTTTTTACGTTAATAAACTGTTTTGTTTGGAATATTATTACGCATTTTTTCTTTCGTTTTTTCATCATATTTTACTCGTTTTTCTCGCCTTTTTTCACTACGTTTTATTTTCATTTTTTCTTTGACCCCGTTTTATTAAGGTTGTTTTGAACATTTTTTGTATGAAAAAATGGTTAATTGTTTTTCCTGTTATGTGATTTTTCACTTTCCAGATCAAAGTCACAAATTATAGGCTTCTAAGTGTTTATTTTCTAAATTCGCTGTTATAAATCCAAACAATAGTTTTAAAGAAACGCAACACTTGTGAAATATCTAAACACTACATTATAATTTCGAAACACAATGAAATTTTGGAACTATTCGTTATATTTTCGAACTCCAATAACGTTTTTCAGTAATTTCATAATTCTAACGGTGTTTTCAAAAATTCTAACGCAGTTTTCGAAAATATAATGGAATTATGTTTGTTATAACGATGTTTAGGACCTTATAGAGAAAATAGCTGTTTTTGAAAAGACAACAATCAGAAAGCAAAATAAAATGGCAAAAGGACAAAGGAACAAAGTTTTTTATTGCATATTTCTTCATCTGTATGTAACATTAAACAAACATAATTTTGAATTCACTTATGTAACTACAATCTTGTTGTTTTAGTAAAGTTCACTTGATTTTACAAAGAACAATCTTAAGTTACAATCTATGCTCAAATATAATTGTACAAGTATACTGCAATTGAATATGGTGGACTAGTATCTCTAAATGTAATGGATCTGTATTAATAACACAAAGCACTGTCCATACGAAAAACAGGTTTCCTCACTTCTTGCTTTACACATTCACATACAGAGCTTTTAAGCACTTCACTCCTTCAATGGGACCAGGGTTCGAAAATGTGCCTTTCATTCTTACATACGTAATAAATATGCTTGATTTGTTGTACTTACGTTAGATTACATTCTAAAACACTAACGATGGCATAATAAGAAAATAGCAATCTCGCATATGCCAAACACTTCTTATTCAAACATATCACAACTCCTGCTAGCCATATTATTCGAGGAAATTACACTTTTAAGCTACCATATTTAAAAATTATATATATACATGTGATGAGAGATCGTTGCCCAGTCTAGCGGTCTGTTTACCAAAATCTTTTTTCATTTTGAAACTCACTAAAGGCAGATTTCCACCAGACGATATTTTTCACGCAAAACTAACTACCAATTATGTAATAACACTGTGTTTCCTTTCGCAAGAACAAATTCGTCTAGTGGAAATCCGCCTTAATTGATTATAAATAGAAACCACGTGAGATGGATGTTAAAAATCTGTGTTCTTTTTTTCCTCCGCCGTAAAAGAAAAACAAAGTCGCGTTTTCAGATTATATTACAATCGAACGCAATGATGGCAAAACAAACAAGTCTTTTTAATTTTTGTGGAAATAAAACTAAACGAAATGTTGCCATAAGTTCTACTGTTCACAAAGAAAGAGAAAACTATAATGTTGTGAAAATTGTAATTCGTGATATGATTAATAGTGTTGTAAGTAATGAAGGTAAAGAAAAGAAATCTTCTACCGATTATAAATACTCAACACAAAAAGTCGTCAACTGGCACAAGCATTTTAAATTTTGGAACACCATGGATGGAAAGGTGAATATTTAAATTTTAAATTCAATGCGATCAATCATAACAGTATCAGATGTTGACATTCTTTCTTTAAAAATGCGAATTCCGAGAATAGAGTAGAAAGGGATTCATTCTAGCTCTATAAAACATAAGTTAGATTTATTTTATTTTATTTTTATTTCTTCACATTTTCTATACAATTATTTTTTTAAATTTTAGCCTCAAGAGGGAAAGTTGCTTTCTTGGTTGGAAGTAGATGAAGATAAATTAGAATTTTCCTGTTGGGTCTGTAAACTTTATCCAGAAACTGCAAATGTGGAAAATGGAGTGTTCAAAGGTAGCAAGAAATGGCATGTGAATTATGCGATAAGTCACGAAAATGACAGAAAGCACAAGGTATTAGCTGTTTGTATATTGAGATACTTTATAAGTTGATCTACTTTAAATAGCAGGTGTGTGTATAAAACTGTTTAAAGAAACCACTAATGAAACTTGGAAAACTACGTAAACAACTAACAAATTTTGAACGTGAAAGTCGAATGTATTAAATATTTAATGTTTCTTTATTTTAGGATTGTGTTATTCGATACTTGCGTAACAAACATAACGTCCGTTCCGATCTCGAATCTCAACTTGAAAAAGCAATTGAAATATGTGTTACAAAGAAAGGCTCGTGAGGCTCAAAAACGTTTCCACACAGCATATTTTGTGACATGTAAAACCTATCATTGAGGAAATACGAGAAACTTTTTGAGCTACAGCAGTTGAATGGGATAGAAATTGGTCAAAATTACGCAAGCGACAAGTCTTGTGCTAACTTCCTTCAATTGATTGCTGAGGATTTAAAAGACAATCTAAAGCAGGATATAAAGAATGCTAATTTCATTTCCGTATTATCAGATGGTTCTACGGATAAAGGTATTTTCTATATAATATTGTCTTTATTTTTATAAAGTACATATAATTTATTTTTAAGAGCAGGTACATTAGTGTTACTTCTTATTTTTCTTATTTTCTGTAGGTATAATTGAAGAAGAGATCGTATATCTTCTATTCATCTGAGATAGAGAACCAGTAACTAAATTTGCTGGTATTGAGACACCATAATGTGTAGATGCAGCTGGTATTTTCAACGGAATAGAAAATGTTCTAGTGTCATTGCAAGAATCGTCTACCGATTATAATAGAGAAGAATATTTGAATATTCTCCATAAAAAATTTGACGGAGCAAGCATTATGTCCAGCAAAGTCAGTGGCATTAAAAAAAGGTCTAAGGATTTACAACCAGGCCTCGTGTACACCCATTGCGTAGCACACAAGTTAGAGCTGGTGATTTTAGATTCTCTTAAAGATCCTTATTTACGTGTCTTTGATGAAAACATTAATGCCGTATTTCGCTTTTACTATTTTTCACCCGTTAGAAGGAAGGAGTTAAAAGAAGTAGCTGAAATCCTTCAAGAAGATTTCAAACAAGCCTTAAACATTCTGGAAAGAAACTACAGGGCTATCCTATAGGATCTGGAGGGAAAGGCTTACAGCACGGACAAAACTGCCAAGAAAGCCTGTGGTTATTTGCAGATTCTACAAAAGCCAAAATTTATTTTCTACCTATTCTTTTTACGAGACTTAGTAGAAAGTATAAAAAACCTCTCTCTCATATTTCAAAAAAGCAATTTAGTTGTTTGCGAAATTCCGAGATTGGTTGAAGAAAGAATTGCGAACCTGGAAATGTTAACTGTAATAAATAATGGTGTTTCAAGATTGATGGAAGAATTAAAAATTAATAGCGAAAATGAAAACAAAATTCTTTATAAGGGAGAAGTTCAACTAATAAAACCAACCAGAAGGAAATGGAAATATCGCCCACACACCAACCGCTTATAAAAATTTTTATAATAACAAATTTGAAGAAATATTAACCAATACACACAAAAAATTTGGGGCGGCGTTTTATTGATTTTGAAAAAGCTCCAATTTGTCACTAAATAAAATTATTTGACTTCAAGTTTTGGCCGAAGTCGTTTTCAAATAAAAACAAAAAGTGGGGTTTGGATGTTATCCACGCCATAACAGAACACTACACCCAACACAATTTTTTTACGGAAGCAGAAGCAGAATTATGTCCCAGACAATGGCCATCTTTTCGTTATAGAGTGTCAAAATTACGTTTGAACAACGTGTTTGATATTTACACCGATCTCTTGCATGAAAAAGACCCAGAACTACGTGGAATGCTTCGGCTTATTGAGCAAGCACTGCCTCGTGTGAACGAGGCTTTTCAGCAATGAATTTAGCAAAAACAAAATTGAGAACGAGGCTGAAGTTACAAACTCTAGATGACATTGTGTGCATTTCTGTTGACAGTACACCGATATCACAGTTTGATGCTGGCGATTCTGCTTCAAGGTGGCTCAAAAAATCAACTGGAAAACGGCATCTCGAGTCTGGCCATAAAACAAGCAACAAAAAAGCCAAATGTGTTGAACAAGTTTCAATGTTTTTGTAGTTGTTTTTATTTTTTGATTAAAGAAGGGTTTGCCATTTTGGCTTTGTTTTGTTTATTTTTGTGATTATAATTATCTACTCTAACACCCTTTTTTATAACGTACACTCTATTTGATACGCTGTCACTCTCAGTCTGAGTGTTGCAAATAAGAGATTCTTGTATGGCCGGACATTTTTTGTGATTAGTGTGTACTTAGTTTAGTGTCACTCATTTTCTAAAAACATTTCAAACAAACCTAAACTATTCAATTAATCAAGGATATATCCAAAATATATTATAATATAACTATATAGTTACATTATTATGTTGTGATGTTATTAAAACATCAACGATGAAGAGTGTACCTTCTGGGAATACACGTGCATGACCTGTAGCAAGACACGCTGAAGAAAAAATAAGACGATCAAAAGCAATTAAAAGTAGAAAAATATGGTCACGTAAAGTGCAGATAAATTATTCATAACTACCGTATTTGCCGGTGTATAAGTCGAATTCGTGTATAAGTCGAACAGTGACTTTGATAAACTTAAACATACA
>JANTOQ010420128.1:0-11770 GCA_027564595.1 Bythotiara depressa
TCACGTTTTGAGCCTAGGCTGTTCTGCAGATATATTGTCCCAAAATATCCATTGTTTTGGGAGTATTGTGCCTAATTTTTTATCACTTTTACGCCATTTTCACGTTTTATATAATCGTATGTAACAATTGGACACAAATATTTACATAAAAGTGTATATGTCAAAAAATTAGTTTTTTACTGGGTGATGGTGGACGATGAACATACCAGCACTTTTCCCACTTACAAGCCTCTCATTGAGTAAACTCACAGGCGTGTGACGAATAGCACGCCTCAAAGCTTGTAGGCGTGCTATGGCGTGTGAAGAAAATGCACATAAGATTTTTGCGTAGTTTGTGTCTTTTTACCTTAAATGTTATGAGAGCCTTTAGTGTATATACAGAGAACAATGTCTCTCCATGCTCTCTGGTGAATTTGTACAAAATGGAGCTAGCTAACCACCAAAAATATACCGTTTTTGAAGGGGGAAATTAAACCTAGCCACCCATTTTTAGACTACTTGTTCTGCTAAATAATGTCTTTTAGTCCAGTAGTTTTATAGTGTAGCTACAGCCTACAGTAGCTTCCTTATCAAATAGTACAAATGTAGAATAAAATTGTTAGCAAACTTTAGCAACTATTTTTTTAGACATAAATACTACCACGAAACATTGAAAGTTGAGCTAGCTACCTCCCCAGCTGCCCGTTGTTTTGCATAAACTTTAAAAATTCAAACAAAACTTTTAATAGTGTCGGTTGTTGTAACAATGCATTCGTGTATTTTCAAAACAATTTAGAGCATCCGTCATGCAAAAATAAATAAAAATAAACCTAGCTATATACTTTTATTACAATGTTATGACATGTTTCCCCTATCTACGTCCCCATGTTTTCTACATTCAAATGTACTGGTACCCTCTGTACTGCAGTTGTATCATGTCTCCCCATGCTCTCTGGTGAATTTTGTGCAAAGTTGAGCTAGCTATCTACCAAAAATATACTGCTTTTGAAGGGAAAATATAGCTACCTACCTAATTTTATAAAGTTTGTTCTGCTAAATAATGACTTTAGGAGTATAGCTACAGTAGCTTCCTTATATTATAGTACATATGTGGAATAAAATATCTTTATTAGTGACGGTCATGCAAAAGAAATGCAAAAGTTTTTGTGTGTATATATACAAACATGCGTAACCCGGCTACAATGAGCATCTGGTAGATGTGATACCCCCACTTCTGAGTGGATAGTACGAGCATGACATAACCTGCTCGGGGGGACTGTAAATGCCTTGTATGTCTGGCTTACTTATATTATTATCATATGTTATTATTATATACAAAAAACAATAACTGCCGATTCCTAAGCAAAAAACGAGAAAATTGCAAAGTGTTTAAAATTTTTTTTATTAATGTTGTTGTTTTCTTGCTTGATTGCGCCGCACTTTTTTTTCATAATACAAATTAGTACAAATAACAGACCAGAATTTCTTGTTACTATTGTTTTGGTGCGTTTCTGGTTTGTGACACGAAATGACGAACTGTGATACGACGTTACGAATTGTGACACGGTCAATTACAAAATGTACTTTCTATAGTGATACGAAGGTACGATTTGTGATACGATGACATAGAAACTGACATAATTTCTGATACGATGTTACGAATTGTGATACGATGGAACGAAAACTAGATTTATGTCAGTGATACCGCTTCATATCCACTGGTATACAATGTTCAAATGCATGCGTTATATTATCTTATATTATCATATGAGGTATTGTAATAAAAATAAAACTTTTAGGATACTGCTAATACACACTCGGTCAAAGCGCTCTATCAAATCATCCTAAACCTTAAAACAGCTATTATTAGTTCTTTCTAGGAAAAGGTATGATTTTAAAATGTATAAAAACACATTTCAAAATTTTTGAAATTAATTTAAGGAAAGGTCTTGGCTAACTCTCGATAGGAAAGGAAAAGAGAACAAGTTCGAAATGGGCCTAAAACCCCTTCTAAAGGGTGGAAAATCCATTTACCAGTAAATGGTTAAGGTTAACACGTAATGATTAATGGTTTGGGTTAGGGTTAGCATGTATCGATGGAGCTGTGGTACGGTGGTAACGAATTGGACTTGCATTCCCGAGGTTGTGAATTCGAGTCCTAACCACGACACAGTGCGGAGCAAGACCTCTTCGCAAAATCTATAGGTCGTGTTTCTAGTTTATGTGCGCCACAAGTGATGCCTGTTAGGTAATATGCGAATGCGCTCCTATGGTGCAGTGCAGTGCATGTTTGCTCTCTGAGCTGAAAGTTAAAAAAAACGGTTAGGTTCAGTTAGAAACCAGTTTGGTATTAGGAAAGCTGTCAAACTGACCAAAATGTTTTCCCACATTTAAAAAAATATATATATATATATATATATATAGACATGGATTTAATTTTTTTTAGCTTCCTTACTTTAATATTCATGATCTATCGGTGGTCGTTCAACACGGGGGTTACCTAAGATTTGTGCTATTTGGGGGCGTATGACGTCCTGGAAATAAAGTACAGATAAGTGAACTAATTTTTCATGGCTGGTTTCCCATTAATTACTCCATACTGGTAGCATGCCAGACAAAAGATGTGTTTTGTCTTTACATTATGACGTCAGGAATGGATATCCAATGTTGTCATAATTCCAAGAGTTTCCACCATCCTACTGGTTACGTCCTTATATTTTGAACGTTTTGCTTGCCGCGTCAGCACTACCCACGTGTACAAGGAAGAGGAAGAGGTGGAAACGTCATTTAATGCTATAGTTTCTAAACGTGTCCCCTCCTCCCTGCGTACAACACGCCGAGTTTAAGCAAATTATACCACTCCCCCTTCATAAAAACCCTTACCGAAGAGAGAACATAGCCAGTGGAGGGTATCCTCAGAATATAATAACAAAAGTTTAGAGATGAATATTATTTTTTCTTTTCGGATCTCTTTATTAAAAAAAATGTGTTTAAGGATAAATTTATGTGTGCGGAAGTTGGTAAGTAGCGATTATCAATTCTTTCGAAACTAAAAGAAAGAAACAATAGTCCCAACAAATTTACTCGAAATAATGAAACGAAAACAGGAATTAATTAGATGTGAAACTTTCATAAGTCTGTGGTCAACGTAGAAACTAGTATTTATTTAAGATTTTAATCCATATAATAGAAAAGCACAATGAAAAAGAGCTACAATTTGAAGGCACGAATACACCTTTCACCGTCTGGTGTTTTTGCTGATGTCAGTGAATCTTAGAGTTTAGAAATTCTGAAATGGTAGCTCTTGGAAGGTAACAATAACAACAACAACAACAACAGACGCTAGCTAGCCATATTTCTGTGAAAAGAAAGCTACTATATTAAAACTTTCCGAGTCGCTGACATCAACAAAAAACGAGACTGGGGAAAGGTGTATTCAGGGGATCCTGTTTTTTGCAAGACACGTTGCTACTAGTTTATCCGGCTTGAGTTGCGACGCCTGTCTTGACACACAATTAGTCGAGTCGTGGACTGAATTACGGCGGTGAATTACTGCAATACTTAAGGAACATTTAATGATGATCAGAAACTTTAGCAACTAATTTTCATGCAACAATTAATATTAAGGTATATAAACAAACCTCAGAAGCAGCCAACCTAGCAGACTTGTTTTAAGAATTTGATGTTAGAAAGTACATTCTTAGAGGAGATCCATAAAACAGTTGCCGCTTCAATAGAACACTTCCACTTTTTAGAGCAAATGTAGCGGCGTGCATCTGTAATCTAGCTACTTTAAGACTGTAATCTAGCTACTTTAAGGCCTAAATTTTCGAACTGCCTTGGTTCGATCACCACCTGTGGACGGCAGTTTCGCTTCAGAGTTGTCTCATTGAGCGGAATTTCTTTCTTGACATGCAGTCCGTAGCTCAAATGTGAGCTGTAACTTCAAACAATACTTTACCTTCATTGGTAACAGTACTTTAAGTATTGAAGGGGCAATAATGTAGAAATTCGTAAATAAATAAAATAACTTTGCCAGGAAAAAGTTGTTTTCTCGTAGAATACTTATCCTATAAAGACTCCAAAGAAGAACAGTTGAATTTTCTAGGATATGAAAATGTAGTCTTAAAAACGTTTGATTTTGCCAGAAGGAACAAAAACATCATTTCACCGAATAACTCTATATACCCAGGCGCGCAACTTGAGGGGGTCTAAAAATCTCTGCCCAATTTTTTATGTCATAGTTATGTTACAATTATGTTACAATTCATCATGGAAACCTTTTAGAAGTCAATCGTAAAATGAATCGAAACTCTGCTACTATCAATGTCTAGATAGATAAACAAAACCATGGTGGGCATTTACTTAAGTATTCCGGGGAGGTGAGGGGGAAGGGAATACAAAAATCGTTTCTCGGGGCCTGCAAGATACTTATTAATGCTAAAATAACTCGTTGTTATTCTTTTTTATACTAACACAATAAAATGACTATACCCTTTCTTAAGATAGAAAGCCCTGCCAAAAAATTTCTGGCTTCCCGCCTGATATCAGTACTAATACCGTTTACAGCTATGTTGGCTACTTTTGAAAATCCTCAAATGCTCTTACACAAGTAAGATATGGATTTTACTTCATTTTAAACAATTAATTGTTAGTGATATTCCCTTTATGTGGATTTTATGACTTTGTTTATCTTTTCTTTCACATTTTGTCATTCTGTATATCTAAGATCACTTATGCACAGCGGGTTTTTGAAAGGAATAACAAACGTTACGGCGAAGAAAAGAGGAAATGCGGAAAGATTATTCCTTTACTTTTACTTGCAACTTTATTTAAAAATTTAATTTTGACATACTTGAGGTGAATTTGATGCCAAAAGTGTGATTTCGTATCACTTTTAACGTACTTCTTATCAGGGAAACCATGACTCAGTTTCGTTTTGCGGTTGATATTATAAAAAAGTGCTGATGCAGATTTAGAAAGTAATAAAATATCATTGTGTAGGAAACCTCACTGACAGAAGAAATACTTAGGAAATTATAATTTATCGTCTAATCTTATCTGATATATATTTGTCAGTCTGTGGTTTGGCGAAAAGAACACCACTCATCGTAGAAATATGTGTTGGATAGACGTCACGAAGCCTTTATCTGTCGAAAAGTGTATCTAAAATACATTTTTCGTGTAAGAAGGTAGAGTCAACAACAGTTATTTTGAATCCTCAACTCAATCGAAATAATGGGGTTCACTTGTCACTTGTACATTTCACTCGTTACTCGTTACTTTTCACTCATTGCTCGTATTTTTCACTCATTACTGGTTACTTTTCACTCTTTATTCTTTACTTTTCACTCGTTACTCGTTACTTTACACTCTTTACTCGTTACTTTTTACTCGTTGCTCTTTACTATTTACTCGTTATTCGCTACCTTTTACCCGTTATTCGTTACTTTTTACGCGTTGCAATTTTCACATTATATTTTTTGTAATTCCAAATATATTTTAGCTGCTAAGGGTTTACAGTCATACTCGGTTTTATACTAAAAATAAATGCACACCTCGTTTTCATTCAAAACCTTGTTTTTAAAACTTTATAAAAATTGAACTATTAAGACCGATCTCGACTCATAAAAGTTTTCCGTGGACAGAAAAAATTGCGCCAGAAAAGCGAAAAAATATTTTCAATTGTAATTTTTTTCGGCTGGAAAAAAACTTTCATGCTTGCAAATATAATAACTGCGCATGCTCCATTGAGAAAATGTTTCTGTTCAGTCGAGATCGGCCCTTAGATTTTTCCTGGATGACGTCACAGAAAATTTGAAATCACCTTCTGTTGATTTTCAGCTAGAACAATTGCCAAATTCGAATTAGGAACCTTGTCCAAAATTATATATATGCTGAGAAAGTGTCAAGAATATCAGGGTTCACAATCATTTAAAGAAATAAATACTTTTATCAAAACAAGACCGTGACGGCTTGAACTTAAATTGAGAAGGCTTTAATACAGTAGTGATATAAAACATTTTGTGATTGTTGCATTGGCTTGGAATTATACATATTTCTACAGAGAACTTGTATCTGAAACCATTATTCTACAAATAAAATAACATTTAGGCTATTTCGGAAACGGTCTAATGTTGTATGATTCAGAAATCATTAAATTCTACGCATGAATACGAGGCGGGACATGAAAAGTTTAAAATTAAGAAGGCTTTGACTGTTGGCATAGTGTAGCGAAAACAACACTTCTGATTGAGAAATCAAAATAGAAAATTAGTTAGCATAGCAAACATAAAATTAAACTTCAAATTTTCATGAGCTTCGGGATAGGTCTAGTACTCAGGAAAAAAAAAAGTTTTCTATATTCCAGGATTGCAGCGAAATTTCTTCGAAATCTCTATGTTTTCTGTATTGTCATTTGAGGCCCTATTTTTATTTATATGGGATACAATATGAACTAAAACCGGTTTCAGATTTCTGTTGCACATGCACACTTGTTTATTTAGCGAAACAATTTATACTGTGTATAAACAAGGCCTAAATCGGGATAGCAGAGTTGCTCGTTTTTGTGGTTATCGTTCACGGTCAAGTTGCAAATTCGACATCATGTTCGTCTCCAGAGGACGATTCATTATATTCTTTACTTAAGATATCATACTTCGGAACGTTTCTTCTTTTTTAATGGATTAACAATTGTGCGAGTAAAACGTTTTTTTCAGAATCACCAGTCCTCTTCCTGTGACCAAAAATGAACCAAATGATATATAAGAGCGAAGCTTCTATACACTTTGATGAAAATATAATTTTTTATTGTTGTTGGGAAATGGTCCACTCGGAAAAATAATAGTCGGGTAAAAATATTCGTCACGGAAATGATACGTTACTGGAGCCATATTTTCCATTTTCCCAAAGTGTGGAGTTGAAAAAGAACTGTAAGTGTGGACTTGAAAAAGAACTGTAAGAGTGGAGTTGAAAAAGAACTGTTCTGAAGAAGTTACAATTACAGTTACTGAGACTAACGAACAAACATGAACTGAATTGAAAAGCTCAACCACGAAAATTCAATTTCAGAAACATTTTGGAGTAAAACTGGACAAAATCTTGTCTCATATATTTTCCGAAATGCATTTTATTGGATCTTGCACTGGATATATCAAGCAAGAATGTGGCTTCCTAATCAACGAGATATCTACTAGTAACACTTTTTTAAATTTAGGATTTTTGCCGCGTTACAACTTCTCATAGGTAACAAGTATACACTGCAAGGTATCATTCTTTAACACACTTAATGCACTCTTGATTCACGTCATATAACCACGAACATGAGGGAGATAATCACGAACACGAGGGAGATAATCTCTCATATCAATGATGTAATTGGTCTATTATGTAATGGGTTAAATTTTGTTGTTATACACGAGTTGCAAGTCAGAGATACGATTATTAAATCGTAAAATACAACTTTAAATATATAGTTAACCTAGCTACTCTTGGGTCCGTAATAGACGGGGCTAGAATAAGCTATGTACACGTATCTCAGGTTTTCAGGTGAATCAAGTTAAAACTAATTGTGATGACTTTAGCTTATCTATATACGGTTGCGGATAGAATTAGGAAAACAGAAATATTCCCAGAAAATCTTTTTGTGCCAGACCAAGTACTTTGAAGATTTCAACATACTTTGCAATATTTACGAAGAGCAAGAAATTCGTCCCTATAATTTACATCACTGGAGAAATGTGAAAGTTGTTGTGGTGGTTTTTAAAAAGCAACATGGATGAAATATCCTTATCTGCATCGTACTGAGATGCACCGCAAAGAAAGTTCTTTCAACTTTAATGTCCATCCCGAACCACGACCAGCAACACATACATCCTGCCTTATATTTCAACATATATACTTTCCTTTCGCTTGTGGCGCGATAAACGTTTATAAAATAATTATACTTTATGTGTTAATTACATTTCCCAATGGTCATAAATCTTATAATCATGAATAGAGAGCTGTACTTTTTACGAAATATTTCATGATTATCTTGAAATATTTCTTGAATTCACATTTCATGATTATCAGGAAATACATGTATGCGCGTATGCTGTTATATTTAATACAGGCATAGGATTAAAGAATTCCTTGTGAATTTTGTTTGTGTTTATTTATTGTGCGCCACCTTTCGAAACATTCCTGTCATTTTTGATGGAATTAACAATTAATGAAATTAATCTTCAAGTTAGGTCGTTATTACTTTGATTGTTCCTTATCTATAAGGAAGCAGGACTTGTTGAGTCACGACTGATGGTTTTAATTGTCACTTTCTTGACGTAATTTTTAACAGGTACTAACTGATCATATTCGTGTATGCTTTTGTTATACGTAACAAGGAAAAGTAATAATCTGTTTTGCGTTTCCTGTTTACGTCCCCCCAATGTCCATCCTCGCGGTTTTTATACACGTGGTTGAATTCATCATAAACTTAAATTACTGTGGATTCCTTATAGGCTACGATATAACAGTTATTCTAATCAGACGTCCTAATCGATATTGTTAATTAGTGTTATTGTTAATTAGTGTTAATCGGGAAGACATTACTTTTTCCCAAGAAGATAACTTTGTCGATTAATTATCGATGACTTGTGATTTTGGGCATGTCAAAATATGAACCTGCGAATCTTGAGTTATCAATTCGGGACTGTGAAAAATATTGGTGGGATGGAGAAAATTTAACTTGAGAAGACGTTGCTACTTCACCCTGAGCAAACTTAAAGTGATACATCATAGATAAATAAACCAATTCTTCCACCCCCGCGAGGGTGTGCTGACAATTTCTTTGTTTCTTTTTTCTTTCTTTGTTGGTGTTACGTTACAAGCAACGTTTTTCTTTATGTAAAAGGATTATCTTTAAAAAGAAGCTCTATGGCTTTAACACTTTCATGACTGGATATATATTCTCCTTAATGTAAAAGGCCTATTAAAAACCTTTATAATTTTATGAGAACCAAGGCTGTCTTATCACCTTTTATCAACTTTATTTTTCCTTTTATTTCCAAAAATTAACACAAAACAACAAAGAAATGACTAATGTTTTGATTGGAGACATCGTTACCAAAGAATAAAATAATATATTTCATCACACATTAAGTCACTAATTTATGGAGGAAGTACTACATAAATCACGAAATCTATAGTTTCTTTAGTATTGTTAGTCATAACAGGTCGATGAATATATTAGAGTATTCTTGCTAATATTGTCGTAGATGATGGAGATTAGAGTATTCTTGCTAATATTGTCGTAGATGATGGAGATTAAAGGCAACAGCAGATTTGGGTTGAATTTCTCAACATCATAAAGGGACACATTTTTGCTATGCATAAAATTGCAAAGTACGTTGAAATCTTCACAGTACTTGCTCTGACACAAAACGTTTTTCTGAGAATTTTCTGTTTTTCTAACACTATGCGCAACCGTATATGCTACAGTCATCAACGTTACGCTCTGTTTTGGATAGTTTTAACTTGATACACTTAAAAAACCTGTGTTACCTGTCACTCTTAATATATAACTATAGATATATCAGCAGTCATTACAAAAGCAAGTGAAGCATGATTAGAGAGTTATAAGGGAATTTGTTTAATCAAAAGCTGCCATGCATTCTGGATATATTTTCTCTGTATCTGTATCTGTTCAACATTTTAAAGTTCGACTTGCACATCGGTGTAGATTATTTTTTAAATTCTCCTAACATGTATTAACTGTTAATTTAACCATAATGATATATTTATCATGCCATGGACCTGAATTATTTGACATTGGGCTACGTTTTGAGAGATTCTTCTCTCATCATTGTGAAGTGAGATTCGTGAGAGATACTTCTCTCATCATTGTGAAGTGAGATTCGTGAAAAGGAGTATGTAATTACGTTACACATGAACAGGAAGCAGAGGTAACAATACACAGTGTGCTATACAAGTCTGTGCCAAAGTATGGTTGCTTTTTTGTTCTTTAATGAACTCGAGTTCCCTAATTATACTCATTATACTAAAATCAATCCAGAATATTTGCAAACTGTTCAAATATTTTCTTCATAAAAACATTTTGTTCGGCATTTAGAACAAATTCAAACTTCTTGTTCTCTAAATTTCTTTTACTAGACCCAATGTAACCAATAGGTACCAATTGATTATCAAGTAATCGATAATGAACGATTCCGATTGGCTACATGTTTTGTATCGATCACCATTTAAAATAATCAATTTATATCAATGAAGGCTGTATCATATACCTTCGTCATTTATCCTTTACTATGCCAACCATTGAGTCATCTGTGATATATCGCATAGCTTATTATTAGGAATCCGTAAATCAACTGTGCCTGGTTAATGGAGATAGGCAGATAAAGTACACAGTTGATCAATAGTGTTTCTTATGTGGTTATTTTTAGATTGCTTGTCCTGAACAAAGAACTGGGACATCAAGAAACGCCTTCATCTTTTCATCAACACAACGAGTTACTATTTAATAAATATTGTCCCCAGGAGGATAATCATATCACTAGTCATTTCTTTGCTAGTATGGTTTTTCAGGGGTTAATTATTGGGAACATATGAGAAAATGAAAGTTGAATAAGGTCGATAGAAACCCTCTGTTCTTCATATAATAAGAAAGATTTCCTATAAAATGTTCATTGTATCCAGGGGTCTATAAAATATTCATTATATCCAGGGGTAGATCTATACATTAAAGGGTTAAAAATATTGTCTTAGCAACCAAAATTTCACTGGTTGTTAGGGACTATATCGTTTATATCTCTAGCATGGCAACATGATTAAACAACTCGTAAAGTTTATAGTAGCCACACACTAACTCAATTCACATCATTGACGAAACTTCTGATAAGTCTTAATAATAAACATCTATAGGGAATCTGGAGCTTTATTTATTACCCTGTCGTCAGGGTTGCGCATCTGATCGCTAATATGATTGGCGTAGAGGCCGATTTATGACGACAGCACAGGGATAATATTTTTCGGTATTTCCCAGAGTCAATAGCAACGAATAATGTCGGTCTTTTAAATAAACAAAATAAAACAAGAGTTTTAAAAGTGACTAGCTTGTACTGTCAACAAAATGAAGGTTTCAATGATTTTGAACCTAATTTCAGCATTGGTATTTCTTTCCAGGAAGAAAACATAAACTAGCATTTTATCCCTAACCTTTTCAGGATAATACGAAACATTTTTAGCCCACTGACCTATAAGCATGTTTCAATACGAACCTTCAACTATGAGATTTGTATTGTGAGTGAGCTACCTATAAGTCGAAATGTTTCTGTCGAAAGTCAAGAAATTTCTTCATATTAGCCAGAAGCAGCCAACGGAACTGTTTTAAGAAAATAGGTGTTTTTAACTGTCAGGAAGTACGTTCTAAGAAAATAGGTGTTTTTAACTTCCAGGAAGTACGTTTTGCGAGGGAACCATAAGTACAGAAAAAGTTTCCTTAGATCACCTATTTCTACCAGGAAGCGCGGTGGTTTCTCTTAGAACAGCTCAATTTGCCAGAAAGGACATTATACTCTCTTATAACCTCCCAACTTCTAAACTTCATCTTATTTGCTGATGATACAAACTTATTCCTTTCACACAATGATATTAAATATCTGTTTAAGTCTGTTAACAATGAATTGATTAAAATCGAAGAATGGTTTAAAGCAAATAAACTGAATGTTGGGAAAACAAAGTATACATTTTTTCATAAACGTAGTAAAAATAACATTATTCCTTTAAAACTTCCCTC
>JANTOQ010420350.1:0-11768 GCA_027564595.1 Bythotiara depressa
GACCTAGGAGCGTTTTTGAGTGAGATGGAGCTTGTGCTCGGAAACTTCAAAAGGAGTGTTTTTTGAGTGAGATTGACCTATAGATTTAGGTGTATGAGGAGAGGGTTGTTTCTTTAGTTTGGTGTTGTGCCAGAATCCCTAAAAGTCTATCTCTAGTGCTATTTTTCATCAGTCATCTCAAAAGGAAAAAAAGATCCTGAGAACGACGTAAGTTTAAGAAATCTATATATATATATCCAAAACATTGACCAAATTGGGTTTGTATGTAAATGACAAATATTTTAAATTGATGTAACCTGATCAAACACAGACAACTGACTGCTAATGAACGTTTAAACACTACTATCTTGAACATAACATCTCTGGTAGAGCATCCAAAGAACGAGAATGGAGGTAGGTGATGATGAAACATGATAGAATCACACCTTCCAGCCACCTCGTCCCCAGGGCTTCTTTTCCTTTTCATACTTGAGAATAGTGGGATATACTACAAGTAAAAAAAGGAAAAGTAGCCCTGGGGACGAGGTTTATTTTCCAGTGTAGGTTCATGGAAAACAACAGAACATTTACTGTCGCTGACAGAAACTCAGAGGCACCACATGTCCAACTGTGCTATGGGATCACGGTTACAGTACCAAAGACTCGTATGTCTCAAGACATCAGTCTATCTGAAAAGGTTTAACGACTTTATGTACAGACAACCTCGTTGCCTTTTTTATATAATTGATGGCGGACGCCGTCCTCATATCACGAAAGGGAAAATAGCACTGGGTACGAGGTTGATATATAGACGCTGTCTATTTTGGTACCTTGTCTCAATAGATCATGTCAATGGGGAAAGTGGTAAAATTAACAAAATAATATTCCACAATTAATGTGCAAGTGTGAAGAAAAGGAAATTGTCACGTAGCCGTTTATGACGTGTGGAACTCAGGCCTGAACTTGTTCACCCGCTTGGACAAGGAGAGGCTCGTCGTTTTTCTTAAGAATAAGGTAAAAAAAAAAAAACGAATTTTTTTTGGTAGGGAACAGTTGAGACTTGTGATTATATTAATGTAGTCAAGAAATTGGGAATTTTATAACTGATTTAAAAAAATAAATTTACCGTAGCAACCGTTAAAAATGGCGGACATGTCAAAAAGTAGCAAAACATTGATTTGCAAAAACGGTTTAATATTTTTCCCTGAAATTTTCACATAAAATAATTCATGGGTCATTCTATGCAATAAACTAGAATTAAGAACATGCAGCATGTATTATGGCGGAAAACCAAAATGACGCATTTTAGGGTTATTTCGTCGTGCATCCTTAGAATCCGGACCAACAAAACTGAGGAGAGAATAAGCTCCTGTCAAAAATACTAGTTCATTGCATGGATACGTCTTGAGAAAGTTGTGAAAATTTGGTGTCATTTGAAGCAACCTTTCTGAAGATATGGCAGTTTCAAAATGGCAAATTTGATAAAAAGCACATTATGAGAAAAATGTATGTACAGTTAGAAATTATGTTAAAGTATTTCTAAAAGACACCATAGACTACACTCTACCTAATAAATCCTGGCTACAACGGCCTTTCTAAAACAGTATTCTATTATTTGATTCTATAAAGATAAAATAAGTACCATAAAGACATTTCCAAGCTACTAGAATGGTATTAAGACACATACGTTCTAAATAAAGCAGTGGAGATTCCAAGAAATACAGCAGCAACTTCAAACACGCTAACCACAACTAGCTCAAGTCTAAAACAGTCTTTGCCTTACTTTCCCAGATTTTTACGGCACATCAATCAAAGATTATTTACTTATTTATTCATAGAAAAAGCTTCCTTCCTTCTTGCTTCTCTCTCATTTTTTGAGGGATTTTCTTTCAACTTTTATTACCATTTTGTGACACTGTGCCTGAAACGTATAGGTCAATGTCCAACCACGGGAAAATCTCAGCAAAATAACAACTTAAGCAAATTTTGCAGAAGATAACTTTAAATTGAACCTCTTTACTATAAATATATTTAGTCAAATAAGTTTTTTTAAAGTGAGTTGATTTTCCATTTAAAAGGAAATATTTTCTAAATATATAATCAGCTATGCTACAAACAAAGTATGTATGTTATAATCAGCCACTCTATTGTTAAAAATACAGAATAAAGCCTTAGGGAGAAATTGGTTTTTGATCATATTTTAGAAAAATAGTTTGGAAGACATTACCCCCTGACAGGTGGAAATTTTGCTTCCCATAGAAACTTAGGAAAAGTCACAAAATTTCAAGTTAATAACTTTATCCTTTAAAATTTGTTATTTAGAAAGATTAGCTTTACACGTTTCCATAGCGGATGACGAGTTTTCATGCCAACTGAAGTTTATTTTACGCTCCGATGCTTTATCGGAAATGTGCCTCCCAGTACCCGTATGCACTTATGAACACACCTAATTAATTATCACCATAATGACAAGGCCTATTCTAGCCCATGAGGTCATGCGTGCGACGAAGGCGCAAAGACAAATATAACTTCGTGTTAAACCAAAATTGCAAGGTCTGAATTCACTGACGAAAGCACGTAACAGTAGGCAGCTCAAAGTAAGTGAAAAGCGGAAAACAGATAAAAATGCACTAGTTTATCAAAAAAAGGGGCAAATATACAAGGCAAGGCAATAGGGCAAGTTTTTCGATTTCTTGGGAACGGTAATAGTCGACCTCCCCTCATGGCATTGTGTTAGCGTTTTTAGGTCAAAATAATTTCGTACCTTTTTGGGGGCATGGTCTAAAATAGGCCTGAAAGCATGTGTCAAATTCATTCATGATACCCAGCGCTAAATAATAAAGGCTTTGCGTTATTTTTGAGCCTATATACGGGTATTGAAAGAAAACCTCCCGATGAAAAGTGAACACCATGACGTCAATTTCTAACATAACTGTGTGGAGAAGAGTTGTGACGTTTTGAAGGGTGTGGAAGAAAAGTACATAAACATTGCATTTGAATAACGTACTTCCATCTTCCATCCCTTACACATGGGGTTTTAGATCTCATTCACTTTTCCTCAAATGTGCAAAAAATCCATTGTTAAGTTTTATGACGTCATAAAGGACACAAATTGACCAATTATCTCACAAGTTCTGTATATCTGTATTCACTTAAACATCACTTGTGGCGAACTCATTTGGTTAATCTGGCAATTGTTTTTGAAGACGAACCAGCTTTTATCACACAGGAAAGCACCTGAGCTGAAAGGAATCGCACGAATTTTCGGATTTTAATGTTACCTTAATACTGTTAAATGAATGAACGAATTTTGATTATTTATGACCATGATTGTAGCAAGACATCACAGAGAATTGTATTACTTCAAAATTAAACCCCCGAAAAAACTTCTCTTGACCAAGTTGGAAGGGTTTTCTTACACCGGTGGTAGATAAAACTTGTCAAACATCTCTTTTTCTGTAATTCTCTCTCACACGAACAAAATACAAAATTATAAAACGTCTTTTATCTATTCGATTTTCAGATTTCTAAAATACTGGAGGAACAGGAGCACTTTTACTCTCACCATGTCTCGAAAGTTCTGTAACTTTCATAAGTAAACCTCTATTTTAAAAATTGGGCATTCCGCCACCTAAACCCATTCCGCCGCCTAAACCCATTCCGCCGCCTAAATCCATTCCGCCGCCTAAACCTCCTCCTCCGGCGGCTTGCTTTTGTTGCGACTCATACCAGGTCTTCTTTATCATGCGTTTCATATCATCGTCTCCGTCGTCGTACATCTTTTTCATCATGTTCATAATCCCTCCACTGGGATCACTACCATCCACATCTTTGTTGTCATACTTCGCATCCCTTTAAAACAGAAATTAGAAACTCTAAAAGAGTACTCGTTACTAATAACTTACGGCTATATAGTTGGAGGTGATAGAAAGATAGAACAAATGGTGTCCTGTTTCATTTTAAATTGCGTTGCTTTCTCTTAGTGGCATGTTTGGTAAGCTAAAATACAATTGCCCGCAACTACTTTTTGACTTGACTTGACTTTTTGACAACGAGATTCTGAATTCCGACACTCTTGAAGATAGGAACGATTCGAACAATATAAAAGTTTATGGTATTTTAAAGAAACTCAAGGACTATTTTAAAGCCTTTATTTTTGCTATGTTTTAAGCACCTGTTGTAAGGAACAAAAACATTTTTATTATAAACACAGATTTAATCACTTCTCAATGTTCTATTAGTCAGCAGAACATTTTAACCATGTCTGAATACACCCCCTGCCTATTGTAAATTCCCTTATAGTAACCCTTATCATTTTATAAAAGTTCAGGGGGACTTATTAACTTTATTTTTCCTTTTATTTTTAGTAACACCCCTGGAAAAAGCAAAACAGCAGGCACTATGAGATTAAGTGTACTAATTTTCGAGATATATTTTAAGATGTATATCTTTGTGATTTTACGATTTTAAATCACAGATTCGAGGTCGAATTTTTTTTCTGTACAAAAAGTTTGCGATTTGGATTAAACATTTTTTTGGTGGTATTAATTTTTAGTGAACATGAAATTAGTTTGACATAATAAGCGAAGTTACTAATATATTATATACATTGATTAGAAATTCAAGTTCCAACTATATACCACACAACAAAACGAATATACCAATATTAGATAATAAAGACAAGTTTTAAGCAACTGCAAATGCCTAATGATTCACAGGAAATACACACTAAAAGAACCTTTGTGAAAGCAAAAATTAAAAATGCTGGCAAAGAAATTCTGTTGAACACATCTCACAGATATATCAGAAAGAAAACTTTATCCACCGAAACATTTCATTGTTAAAGTCATCAGATTATATTTATACCTTAAATGTTTACACGCACAAATTGTATACAAAGTTTAATGGTAAAGTAAAATTTTTTACAATCTTTATTGTGAATCATAATCCTTGTTTCAGGGAAAACTTTATTTTGTTTAATTAAATTTCTATAGGGGAGCAAATTAATAAAATTGTTTGTCAGAGTAGTTCTGATTTATAAGCTTTCTGTAAAATCCAGTGGTATCTTATTATTACAATAGCATAGCATCAATGACGTCATTAAGGTCATAAAACTTAAAAAAAAATCTTTATTAGCATTAATCTCCTCCCCCATAATTTTATTTGGTTGTTAAATGTTTTATTTTATTGCGTTTCTATGGGGCTTTCGTTTTTACGAAAAAAACTGTATGAAGACCGGATACCTTGTGTTCCTGTTTTCTCTAAACATTTTCCTTGTCAAGGAAATGATACATGAGCAAAAATTTGTGCTAGTCTTTTTCTTTCCAACACAGTTTTTCAAAGTCTATTTATAATTTCGCTTTAATTTTCTTCGTCGTTACCTTTTTATGGGTTCTTATTGACCCGTAATAATTTTGGATAATAATGTTTAAACATTTCTTCTTCTTTTAAAAATGTAATATTTATTTATTCCTGTGACTTTAGTAGGTTTTAAACATAAACACTGATACAAGTCAAAAAATAGATAGAAAAAGCAAAAAATGGATAGGTAATATCACACTAAAACACACTCCAAAACAATCAGATATTATATCCTCAGTGATTTACATGCCTCTGCCTCAATCATGGAATTGATTACATTCACTAATAACACACAAGCCTTACTTCACTTCTTTTTGTTTTCTTTCCGCTTCAGTTAATTGACCCCATGTATTAGATTCTTTTTCTTTTCTCAATGAAATGATAACATTTCCAGATTTAATCTAAATATATAAGAGAAAGAATAAAATTATATCTCACATATAAATACAAATAATACAACTCACAAAACACTTTTTAAAAACATAATATATATATTGGAATAAACTTTACCCTTCCTTTAACCATTTAACATTTACATAGTAAAAATCCATTTTTATCCTTTCTTCTTTCTACTCCCTACTATATAGATTTTTACTATATACTCATATACACACTTCATATATACACATACACACTTCATATATACACATATACACACTTCATACACAATTATTATTAAACGTCTGTATATATATCTACATTTTTACTGACTAGATCATCCTGTATAAATATTTGTAAATAACTAAAAAAATAACTAAAAATAAATACTATTTGCAGGAATCAGCCATTGCATATTTTTCATGAGAACACGTGTACTTTTAGTATTAACTTTATAAGTGGTCTAGTGTCCCCCTGGAAATTATTAAAAGCAATATTCAATTCTTTATTTTGCTTTTTCCAGGGGTGTTAATAATTGTAAATAAAAGGAAAAATAAAGTTTTTAAAAGTCCCCCCTGACTTTTCATAAAATTATAAGGGTGACTACAACACAATAACGTCTTTAAGATTTTAATGCTTTGAGTTCACTTATGATCCTGTGTTTCTTACACAATTATTGTGATTGTTGTGTTTAATTAAAATAGTTCTCAGGATAAATAAAAATTTGGGGGAGCGAAAATTAAGGCTCGCAAATTTTACAGGAAATAAGGTAGTCACATTAGTTCAAAGTAATTGAGTTTGAGGTTTTACTATTTATGTTTGCTTGTGTGCAGTATGAGCCAATTTCGATTTGTTTGCATGCTAGAGGCCTTTTTATCATGCGAGTTCGCAATGGACCATGTGCACTATGCAATGTTTATATTTACAATCTTGAGCACCTTTTTCTGGATCAGAGGATCTTCTAGAAATCTTCAAACTTCTTCACAGTGAAAGAAACAAATAGAGGTTTCTCAAATATTGTGCTGGACCAAGCACATTAACAGAATAAAGGCCGGTTTCCACTTAGACGATTTTAGTCATGCAAATTGCTCTGGTAGTTGAAGCTCTTTGCATGCTCAAAATCATCTAAGTGGAAATCCACCTTAACAATTTGGTCAAAATTGATAACATTGGGATCTTAGAATCATCATCAGCATTATTAAAATTGTATATACAATATAAATGAATTCGAACAAATAAACACTGACCTTGCAAGATGATTCATTTGGTTTAATATTATGTGCTAATTTGATAATTTGAAGGAGATGATTCTTGCCGCCATGATTATGTGCCATAAATTTAAATGAACCATCTGTGAATTCACAAGTGATTTGTTCTGGTGTTAAATTATTAATATCTTTTATCGTGACATAAAGTTTGACAAATTTGCTGCTCTCATCCCAACCTAGTATATATATACATACACACACACAATTAGATGTTTGCAACATAATTTGAACCATACTACAATACATATTTCAACAATGGTGATCTTAGTATTAAAATGTATATATACTTATAAGTCATTTAGTATTTTTAAAAAATATTCTTAAGGTTGACACATAAACAAATATTTTCTATTACCCATCACATTTATAAATGATGAGATATAACATACTCACAATTTTATTACCACCAATAAAGGGGTAGTATACACAGGTATACACAGTGCATATTCCAGCCCCTATTTGGGTTCGATAATCGCATGCAGTGCCCTTTTTGAAGATGTTAAAAAGTTTAAATATACTCTCAATTAGGGGGTCTGAATGAAAAATGTGCCCTTTTAAAGACTTTTAGAAGTCAAAAGTGCCCTTTTTTCATGTAAATTGCACTCACGCCCTTTAATGCTAGAATATGCTCTGATACATACCACATACAAAATGAATTAACAAAACGACAAGACCCCCTGCTTACACAAAACACTATGAATGTTTCCAATGAGAAGTTTAATACAACTCTCATATACAAAGAGGTACAAAATTAACACAATTTTGAAAATTCACTCTTTAATCCCCACCACCACCATACATTTTTTTACAGGGGTAATTTTGTATATATATATATATATTTGTGCTCAGTTTCTTCATTGCTAATTTTGCACTCTTTCTTATATTGACCAGTGTTAATTTTGGGTAGATAAATAGGCTTTGTGGTGTTCACTGAAAAATAATAACACAATAATTGACGAAGGAAAATAAAGTATATAATATATCTCAGTCATTAACTGAGAAAATCACGATACTGTATACTGTTTGATATAAAAACGTTTATTTCTGGAAAATTTAATTTTTCATGACCTTTTATGATTTACCAAAGTGTATACACCCTACCTGATATTATTAAAAGATAAAAAGAAAAAAAACTTGCCATAAGTCGTGATTTTTGTTGTGTATAGGTTGGACTTGGTGGCAGGCTTGTCATCTGTTGTTGCACTATTTTCAGTATTTTTTTGTCGCTTCTCTTCTTCTTCAATTGAATCTATTTTTGTTTTTAAAGAAGAAATTTCATTTGCTATTATCTTGCGCACATTTGATCGAACAACAGATACGAGTATGGATTCCAATTCTTGTATGTCGCCTCTTAACTGAAATAGAGAAATAGATACAATTATTAATGGTGAAAATGTTTAGACACACAGTTGATTAAATAATATTAAAACACCAATCAGGACCTGATGCCCGAAGAGTTGAAACTTTCTTGTAGCCCCTGGAAGCAATCAGGGTAAATGCATTGGGTGTATATATATGTTATGGGATGTATTGGAGTTTAACATGTAAATATATACACAGCTAACCACAAACATTTTAAGGAGTATAAGATCAGTTGGTAGTTAGTGACACAGGCTCACAATCCAAGTGTTTGAGTGCTGCCACTGGTGATAATTAATGTTCAGATGACAAATTTCTACTAACCCTTAGGTCAATTGCAGAATTGTTTGTATGTGGTGGGAAGCTCTTATGCTTTTGTCAAGGGTTGTACCTTAAATCATGCTGACTGCAAACCAAAATTTGCGTAACCATTTCAAAACTGCTGATGACAAGAAATCCCTTCAAGTTTAGGTATTCCAGAAATGCAATGACGAGATACCTTGTCAAGCACAATCTTCCTAAAACTGCAGATGACGGGAAATCATCATATCTTAATATACTTTTTAGCATCAATGAAGGAGTCATAAGTCATAAAATACCTGACCTTTTTAAGTAGTGTTTCCATAAAACAATATCTCGTCATGGCACCAAGAAAGAGTAATTTCAACTAACATGCCAATAACAAGATATCTTGGCATGCTTTGTTATTCAGTTTCTTATATATATATATGTAGAATATATAGCTGGAAAATTTATAAATGTATATTATATATGGTATATTATGGTGTTAGCGAGACAAAAAACCAAGTGGCATTTCTGGTACAGTTATGATCTTTGAAGTTGGCATTTTAAGAATATGACTGCTACATTGTTGCCACAATTCAGGTATGGGTGCACCATTACCGCAATCTTGAGGTCACCTTTTATGACAAAATATTTCGTCATCAACAGTCAATGTGTTAAGAGCTGTACCTTAAGAAACAAATTATAAAAACTACAATCTGATAACTATAGATGACAAGGTAACGGTGGTAAGCATCAAAAGATCAATGACTTAGGATCTGAATTACACTGTCTGGTACACCAATGGATGCAGCAGCTGCTGATGCACCACCAATAGGAATGAATGTGTGTATGATATAACAATTCGGTAAGCTCCGGTGCAGAAGTTCAGCCAAGAAAGTGTGCCAAAACCTACCCCTGAAGCATCAGCGTAAAGGTGTAATGTGTCAGCAGAAATTATGTTATGCTGAAAAAGGGACACTCCATTCCAAGTGGATAGGAACTCACACCACCACTGAATATCTAAATAAGCCTCATAATTAAGTGTAATGTAATTATTGAGACTGGACACTGTGGTAGAGAGATCAATAAGTCGGTGACGAAAAATTCTTCCTGGCTTGACCACCTTAGAGGCAAAGGATAAGGATCCAATAAGGGACAACAACTGATGCCACCTGTGCAAGTCCAAAGATGGGTGATTTCTGTGGACACATCAATCTCTATTCCTAGGTAAGTTATAGTCTGACTAGGACCACATATCTTATCAAGGGCTAACAGTACCCCCAGTTCACCACAAACTGATATATACTGCTGGCATTCCTCCCTTGATGTGCCACAAATAAAAAAGTATTAAGATAATGAACAAACCAAGAAATGCCAAAAATAATGATAACTTAACTACCATGCCAATGCATCACTGAAACAATTAAAAATGAAAGGTGGAGATCTACAGCCAAATGGTATCAATAAAAAATGGATTGTTCCATTGATAACCTAACAGGGACCAGTTCTCCAGGTGGACTGGGCACAACGGAAATGCATGTTTAATGTCTAATTTTGCCATATAGACATCAGAACATAAGGAAGCCACTAAATTAACAGCATCATCAAAAGTGGAATAACATACAGAATAGTCCAATTTGCTACCTCTTTGGTGATGACAAGTCTAAAATGATACGGTGGGTACCGTCTTTTTGAGGTACTTCCCCAAGTGGGGAGCAGTGAAAAGGCTCAAAAGGTAGTGATTCAAAAGGCCCTGATGTGTGACCCTGTTGAAGTTATTTTTGTATAGCCCTAGAAACTGGTTCCGGTTTTAGAATTAGACGAAAGTAAATTACACTGCTGGCCAATGTCAAATCCAAAGGAAAAACCATTTAATTAAAAAGTTGACCAGTGTATGATAGGGATGAGCAATTAAGTAATGGTGCAAGGCTTGCATGTTAACTGGTGTAATTATACCATCAGGTAGTGGGTTGTAAAAAGCCAATAAATCAATATCAGCCATGTTAGATGACTTGTTGGTAGATGCAGAAGCTGATGAAGGGTTGCTGATATTATTTACAGATGTATATAGTGTGGCTTGTATATACGATTACTTGTTGCGGGTGAAACTTTTACAATCGACTTGGGGCGTGAGTTGCATTGCAGGAGCAGCATTTGTGTTGGTACTGGCAGTTTGGGAGGCCACATCTACCCAGGGCATTAAAGGAGTGACAGTATGGTTGATTGTTAACGAAAGTTGGCTGTGCACCATAATGCTGGGGGACAGGAAAGGGTGGCTGCCTGTCTGATGATTGAGCTCTATGTAGCTGCAGATGTGGTGGCACTCTGGGACAGTGGCATAGACAAGCACTGTTAGGGCGACAGGAGGACAGTGGCTAGCAAAATGACCATAATTGTTACAGGTGGAACACTGGACTAATAATGGTACCCCCGTAAATGCTGGTTATAAAGATCAACGTCAATTCTATCCCATTGTAGTAGAGGGTTGTTTGCTAACTGCTGTTGAAATAAATAGTCATATGTGGACCATGCTGATGAGGGATGTTGAGAGGCAAACTGACTAATGAGTGATTGGTAATAAACAAGTTGTGAAGATAACCATACATCAGAAATAAGTCTTCCCAGCTGATAAAATTACAGTATCAAGCAATATAAATATTTAATACAATTATCACCCAACTCCCATGGGTGTCTGAACCGTGTGTTGCATATGCAAATTAAAACAAACTGAATGTACGAGTGGGTAAAATAATAATAAAAAGAAACCACCCCTATCTAATGATTAACTGTTGTTTCCAATAATAATTCATGTATTAATAATATGGAAGTATCACCATAGGTGAACTTTAATCTTTTAAGGTAAGCAATCAAGCATCACACACCAGAGACCCGTGGCCGATACCAAGGCATTTGCGAGCAATTGCTTGCCTCAAAATGACAACACTGGAATATACTAATGATAGTCTACAAGTTTAGTTGTTTGTTAATTGTGACGTTTTTGGTAGTTTTCTTGTAGGAAAACAAATATAGCTCATTAAGACATACATATACAGGGACTATGCCAAGCACTTTTCTACTACCGGTAAACGGTAGTAGAAACTCAATCTTTAATTGAGTTTTTAAACTCAATCTTCTTGT